>OY978216.1:10461472-10469817 GCA_963854785.1 Vaccinium vitis-idaea | reverse complement strand
GGGGGAGAGAGAGAGAGAGAGAGAGAGAGGAATAAATTAAGTGATAATTGCTCACGGTGGGAATATGAAAAAAAATAGGTGGCAGAATTAATTTTGGCTGTTACGCGATTGAAGCTTTCCATTTCAATTGTGGTTGTTACGTGATTGAAGAGAAAGTGGAAATTTGTGTTTCCAAATAAAATAGGCAACGTTTTTAGGTTCCTAAGTATGGCTGACCATTTAGGCAGCAAAAATCTGAGCCCGAAATGCATCTTGGTCATTCGTTAAAAGCTTAATTGATCTAAGCTATTGAGGGCGGGCATGAAAATCAATCTCGACCATCCATTGAATCCAAGGGCTGAAAATATAAAGGATTCAAAAAACTGAGCCCTTTTATAATATAGATTCCATAATTCCATCCAAAATATAAACAAACTTAAAGTATCAAATTACAATCCACATCTTAGTGAACTGAATCAAACACAAGTAGAACAGTAAAAAATGTATATAAATAAAAATAAGGGATTTGGGGACTGATCGGATCGAATTGGTGGCGGGGATACACCTGTCCCCGCCTCTTATCCGATCCCCGAACAGATCTCCAAAGTGCCGATCCATTCGGAGTGAGGATTGGATAGGATTTGAAGAATGACTTTGACGACGAATATTCCAAGAAGATCCACAAGAGAAACATCGAGGGATCAAGGTGGGGTTGACGGTGCCCGCACACACACCCCGTGTACCAATCTAACTCCCGCAAATCTACCTTCCAAACAACGCCCTGAGAGATTCATGAATGGAAACCCATTTGGTAAAAACAATAGAATAAAAACAACAGGGCTGCCAAATTCATTTCATTGTTAGAAGTAAAGTCACAGGAATTCAGGAGGACTCAAATGGCTGAAAACTTCCAAATTTCTTTCCGATAGACTCGCGAAAACTTCACGAAGTGCAGGGCTCGCTTGCTCGGTAACCAATTGCCAAATTGCTTTCTCCGCACCTTTTTGAACCGGCCACTAGTTTTCAGTGGCAGAGACTGTCAAAAGACTCAAAACCCATCTAATGACTTAACTTCCTCCCTACACTGCTTGAGCCAGACATTTTAAAGTGCAAAAATCCTAGTTTAACAAGCTACCGTTCATTGGAAATAAATTTTTTAATTGGTTCAATTTTTTTCCTTATTTAATTTTTTTTTTCATTTGTTAGTTCTGCGTAAAATTTTTGTGGTTTATTGGTTCGTTTCAACGAGAGGAATCTAAAATTATTAACTAAACTTAAATTTTTGTTAATAAAGACAAAAATAATCCAATAACCCACAACAAATTAGATTATTTTTGTCTTTAGTGAATTTTTTAAAAAATTTTGATCATAATTTTATACTTCTTAGATTCCTCTCGTCGAGACGAGCTAATAAACCACAAAAAAATTGACGCAAAACTAACAAATACAAAACAAAAATTTGAATAAAGACAAAAAAAAAAAAACCATTTTGGTTCATTTAGCAAAAACAATCAGTAACGATAAAATAATAGAGAAGATTGCCTACGAAAAATATCTTTGGAAAAAAAAAACCATGTTGTTCTGTCGCTCGTATAATTAAATGCAAATGTGATTAGAACATGTGACATGAATTGTCTTTGCGATTCGTTTAATAAGGTGATTGGTTCGAAAAATCTCAAGTAGCTACAGTGGCATTCACGATGCCCACATTCACCCTTTGTACCTGAGTGATTAATTATAAGTGCTCTTCGAGCACCACGAGTGCATAGTAGCGGATCCAAAAATTCGGTACATGGGGTCACTTTTGAAGCATAATTTTGAAAAAAGAAAACAACAAACCAATATGACGAGAAGATAAAATGTTTAGACATTCTTCATTAAGCCAGAAAGTTCAAACTTAAACTATTATTAAAGATTTCATACATATTGTGCTTATGATACTTGAAAAAAAAAGGGAAAGAAATTAAAGTCCTATTCTGCTTATGGTATCTACAAATCATGCACTAAAATAATAGGTTGCAAGACCTCTAAACTAAGTATGAACATCAAGATAACTCTTCTAATGAATACTCTTGTCAATAAGCCCTATAATATCTACGGATCATATCACGATCATACCGGGCACCCTATTATTAAACTTTTTTTCCCCAAAATTCATTCAATACTTAGGGTCCTAAATTGTGAATGAGAAATTAAAAGCTTCGATCAAGTACCTATAATTCTCCAATTGAGATAATTTTTCACAAGGCCAATCCAAAAATTATTTTAAGGTAATTAATGCCTCAGATTTAAAATAAAAAAAAAGATTTTGGAATTGCAGGGGGTCACATGACCTCCTTGTGCCCATAATAGATTCGCCACTGCACGAGTGCTCGAAGGCCCTTTCGCACCACATGTTGGTTTGGAAGTCACCCATTTTGGGTGGAGTTTACATAAATACGTGGTGTGAAAGAGTGTCCTCAAGACTGAAACACCATGTAACGCTGCTTGAGGAGCATTTAATAAATTTCCCATCCATTCTTTCACCCGCAAATCTATGATCCAAACAATGTACAAAGCCTTCACAAAAGGGGGTGAAAAAAAAAAAAAAAACAATGGACGAAGAGTTTCATGCATGTATATCCATTGACCATGAAACCCATTAGGTCAAAACAATAGAATAAAAACAACAGGGTTGCCAAATATTCATTGTTATAAGTAAAGTGACATGCGGAAATTCAGAAGGACTCAAAGGCCCTTTTTGCCCCTAACAACACCACTATATAAGACTCTAATCTCAACCCAAATACATCAGTGTTCCCTTCATCTCTTTAGTAAACCAACAAAAGAAAAGAAGGGTAGCATCCAAATACTAGCCCAGATATGGGCAAGATGAACTCATCCCTTGCAGTTTTGTCCCTTGTTATGTTCATCATCTGTGCTCAAGCCCAAGGCTCCCACTGGCCGCCACCTCCTCCGACAAAGCACCACCCGCAACCCCCTCCGTACAATTGTGACGAACCTAATATGCCACCAGGGCCGCCACACAAGAAGTCACCACCACCACCGCCGCCACAGAAGAAGTCACCACCACCGCCGCCGCCACACAAGAAGTCACCACCTCCGCCGCCGCCACACAAGAAGTCACCACCACCACCGCCGCCACACAAGAAGTCACCACCTCCACCTCCGCCACACAAGAAGTCACCACCACCACCACCACCGCCACAGACCGATTACGAAGTTCTGGATTCCTTGACACCTAGTAACCAAACAGTAGTGCGCTGCGAAACCCCAGGACACTGTTTCATGAAGATACTGACGTGCCCGGAGGAGTGCCCGCGTAGGAAGCCTCATCGCATCAAGAGCCAAAACCACAAGCATTTCAAGCAGCCAAAGGGATGCCTTATTGACTGTCAGAAATGTGAAACCACTTGCAGAAGTAAGCACTCCTAACCATTCATAAATTCGCTCTTTTCTCTTTTGTTCCATCTTCAAGTTGTTAGTTGTATCCATTACGAAGAATTAATGTAAAAATATTGACATTCAAGTTTTATTGCAGATAGGAAACCCCACTGCCAGGGATATGGTTCTCTTTGCTACGACCCTCGCTTTGTCGGCGGTGACGGTGTCATGTTCTATTTCCATGGACAGAAGGGTGGTAATTTCGCCGTCGTCTCCGATGATACACTTCAAATCAACGCCCACTTCATTGGCTCTAGACCACAAGGACGGACTCGGGACTACACATGGGTTCAAGCCCTCTCAGTCATGTTTGATACTCACACCCTTGTCCTTGCAGCTAAAAGAGTCTCTCAATGGGACGACAACGTCGACTCCCTCCTTGTGAAGTGGGACGGCGACCAGATTAACATCCCCACCGATGGAGTTGATGAAGATACCGAATGGAGGGTTGACTCGGACGGGAGGGAAGTGGTGGTTGAGAGAACTGATGAATTTAACAGTATTAGAGTGAGGGTCGCAGGGCTGGTGGAGATGGATATCAAGGTAATATTGGAGATGATGCTTACATGCATGTATTGCTTTTATTTGGCAGTTGTATTATACAATCAGAAGAAAGACGAATACTGCTTAGGACAGTAACTTGTCGTAACTCTCAGTGACTTTTATTACTTCCATTCTTCTATTTAATCCGTGTTATAGTATCCTTTACGTATTATTTATCTATAATTGGTGATCTGATTTTTTGATTTGAGTTCATTGTATTTGACAATATTGTGCACTAAATCCTCCAACAGGTTGTACCCATAGGAGAAGAAGAAAACCGTATCCACAACTATCAGTTGCCAGCTGATGATGCTTTTGCTCATCTGGAGACACAGTTCAAATTCATTGATCTCTCGGATGATGTTGAAGGAATTCTAGGGAAGACTTACCAGCCTGGTTATGTTAGCCCAGCCAAGAAAGGTGTCTTCATGCCTATGATTGGTGGGGAAGACAAGTACCAAACTTCCTCCCTCGATTCACCTGATTGCAAGGCTTGCTTGTTCCAGAGACCATCTGAATTTTTGGCGTCTGAATTTGCGCCATCTGAATTTGCTTCTGTAATGTAAGGACTCAAAGGAACATCCCATTTGCTGGCTACAACCTACATGCAGCTGTGGATTTCAGCAATGGGGGAACATTACATTTCTTTATCGTTGGCATTATTTTTGTATTAAGAACAAGAGGGTAAAATAAGGTCGTTGAACTTGCCCAATGTACACAAGCTCATAAGCTTTGAATTTATTGTTGTTATAGTAAGAATGTTGTGTTAAAATCTGGTGTTATAGATGTGCCGAGTCAAGTTGGCTAATGGGTTATTCATGCTTTGCTTTGAAGAAACAAACAACTTAAATTCAATTTTAGCCTGATTATGTGTTCTAAAAATCCGAGGTCAAGTAGGTTGGTTAATTACTAAATAGGAGTATAATCTTCGGGTAAAATTAAACTTATCTGGATCCCGAAACACAATGTCCTTGACAGAGCTCAATGGAGAAAACAGATTCATTTAGCCAACCCAAAATAATTGAGACTTAAGGCTCCATATGGTTTGGTAAAAGCTTATCTAGTTTCAAGACGGAAAATGGCTTCAAGCTTTGCTTCATTACCAAACAAGAAGGTTTGCTTCTTTACCAAACAAGACCATCTGAAATAAGCTTTTGGAGAGTTGACCACAAGTTGAGTTTTAGTGGAGTTGAAATAAGAGATAGCACAACAAGTACTAGAGCGGAGTGAATATGACTATCAATTAAAAATTAACTGATGCCAATTTTAACTCAATTAGCCATTTTCTATGGTGATTCAAGCAATACAACAATTAAACAAATGACAGTAATCAAAAGAACTTGAATACAATGATATACGTGAAAACTATTTAGGGTTAACACAAATGCATAAATGATAAAACCATGGCCTAATTTATTTTAATGCTTTAAATCTAAAGGCCGGTTGTATCAAGTGAATAGATAGAAGATAGGAATTACTAACTTGCCCCAAGCAACTCCTAACTCCTCATTTGGATTTAGCTCCCGAGCCCCTTTTTGATTCTATAGCCTCCTTAAGTTCAACACCCCTTGAAATTCACTTTAAAGTGGCTCCAGATGCATTTGGCCAAGTAGAATGGAAGAAATGAATGTGTGATTGTGAAATTGACGAAGGTTTTGAGAATAAATCAAACTAGAGCATATACATGGTAATTGATGTATAGCCCTAGAATGACATAAGATGATCAAATACAAGATTTAAATCATCCATAAAGCACAATAATATAAGATAAGGATTAAATCTCTCTCTAAAAAAGGGCTATGGGTGAAATTAAAATATACTTTTATATGCTCCTAGATGCGTACCCTAGTGTGGATCAATCAAATTGCAATCCGTAGTGGGGATAATGCCCTATTGGTCTCTAGCACACTTTTAGGGGTTGATGTGCCCTTCGGGTGACATCTTCAATTGTTTTAGATTTAAAAATAAATCAATATTCAAGAACACTTTGAATGGGGCTCAATAGGGCAAATGCCCTAAGCTCTGTAAATCACAATTTCAAGAAACTTCCCAATGGCAAAAGCCCTTAAGATACCCTTCGAAGACCTATATATGTGATCAGGTAGCAAAAATAGAGAGTATGGTTGGAATTCATTGATGAAAAAGTGAATAGGCAAAGTAGAGATTGTATTTTTTCTATACTTTTTGCTAGACAAAGTAAAGAGTAGGGTTTGAGATGCTTGGGTGAGTTTAGACAAGCTTCTCCAAAGACTTTTTGGACTTTTGAGCAAGTAAAGTGTCTAATTGTTTGGGCTAAATGCAAAGAAATTTTATGATCGCGTCCCAAGAAGTTGTTTTCTTTTTTTTTTTTTTGTTATCTAAAAGACAATAAATTTAGCCTTGCAACAAATTTAACCCAAGCATGCTGCATTCTAATTAAAGATATTTTTCACAAAACAATCAAAAAGCTCCTAAAAAGTTGATGTGCCCAAAACTAGTCTTAAAAGAACAGCATACCCTGCTGTGATACCGCCCACAGCAGCCCCTATCGAGTAATTATTCAGTGTCCTGAGCATCGTCACGTCACACGTGGTGCCTCAACCCTTTCTCTTCCTCAAATTATGGTGAAATTCACACATGTTGTCTTGGGTCCCACCATAATCTGAAATAGAGAGAGGCCAGACCTTGAATATCACGTGGCGGTATCCTATGAACATTAAATTTTTTCGCATCCTTCCTGTCCCCACCCAGGACATTTAGATTTTAGAGCAATTGGTTGGTTGTTGATTAAAGAAGGGACATCAATTTTTTTCCGACTTAACAAGTAACGTTAAGCATTTTAAGGAACGTACTGATGTATATCGAATAGCAAAAAAAAAAAAAAAGGTAAAGTTAAGCATCTTAATCTTAGGAGGCATTTCTAGTAAGGGTTCCCTTATATAAGCTACAGTGCGAGATTTTTCGTTCGAGATCGAATTTCGACAATCCAAACTGTTAGATGTGTTTAAAATGTATTTTTAAGCTCCAATCCGAGGAATAGTTTTCAACTATCAATTATCTCATTATCTACGTCATTGCCCAAAGATCGTTAAGCATATCAAGGAACGTACAAAAGTACTCTTCAGACCAATATTATTAAATAATTACTCCAATATTATTAAATAATTACTCCTTCTGTTTCGGTAAAATTCAGCTAGGAAGGTCTGCAGACAGAATATTGAGGATCTCCACGTGCATCGGTGCATGGCGTAAGAATACCCTTGAACACGTGGCGTGAGAATAACCATGAACCCAACATTTCACGTACTTTTTAATTAGCCTATAACATTGGACATAACATTTGGCTTTTGCGTGAAGGAGTAGTTAGGTAAGTGATTATGCGAAAATGACATTGTACTGGTGAAGCATTTAGTTTCAACAAAATGACTTGGAGCTAACAAAGAATTAACTTCGGCAAAACCATTTTAACATAAACGGATGACCCCAATTGGAGCTTAAATTCGGCTCCGTCCCACGCCTCAATAGAGCAACTGCACCGTCCTATCTAATAAAATAAGCGACGGAATTTGTAAAGGGTAACGTCTAAAAAAATACCATATAAAACAAGCCACAGTACTCTGCGTAGCTCAAACAACTAGACCAGCAGTTTGCATGCACCTTGGCTAAACTTGAAGTGCTGAAGTTAATGATTAGACAAACCTTTAGTGACCCAAACGAATTGATAACACCTGAAAAGTTTCAAATTTGGGATCTTAAGAGCATAGGAAAGAGCAAACCCTAAATCTCAAACTTTGACCATGAGGCCAACTCCTTGGATTCTTTCTCCACAATTATTGAGTTAGAGCATTTGGTTTGAATTAATATTTCTTAAAGATACTCGCGCGGTACTCCTTCTATAAAAAATAATGGACCCTTTTGAGAATTCTAACTTTTTAAAGAGTTTCAAAATGAAATTTGAATCCAAATATTACCTCTTAAATTCACTTTTAAATTTATGCTTCATTGTTTATGAGGGATAACTTTTGAAAACCAACACACTTTTTGTTTGACTTTTTTAATCGTACCTCTTAAATCTCACTTTTAAATTTTCATTATTTATGAGGGAAAACTTTCGAAAATCAACATATTTTTTTTGTTTGACTTTTTAATGGGACTTTAATTGTGGAACATTCCAAAATGGAATAGGGGACTATTATTAACAAACGTAGGGAGTATTATTTAACATATTTATGTTTTTTATTTTTCGACATAATTTTTATTTCTCATCGTTTGTTTCGACGAGGGAATCATAAAAGTACATAAAAATATAGACCAAAATTGAGAAAGAAAAAAAAAAAGAACAATACTAAGTGACAACGAAAGACTATTTTTTCAAATTATTTTCGTCTTTAGTGATTTTT
>OY978216.1:10398972-10456472 GCA_963854785.1 Vaccinium vitis-idaea | reverse complement strand
GGCCTTCTTGTAATTTTCTTTCTAGGTTTCGTAACTTGTATTTTATTGGTATCTATTTGATTCCGAATGAAGTTGGGAGTTATTTTAAAGAAATCGGAGTTTAAGACTGTATTACGAACACGCTGGGTTGTGCTCTACATAATAATGAGATAAATCTATGAAATGTACCCAATGTTGTTGCTGTTGCAGTAATGCCTATAATGGAATCAAATTTTCTGGGTTCACACATTTCATACTTGTACAGTTTGAATTAATATTGTGTTCTTTGCATATTGAATAGTAGAAGATTTGAGTCAAATTAGACAAATGTTTATGCTGTTGGAGACGTTGTTTGGAATCAAGTACTTTTCCCAGTTATTTGGTGTAAGTGATCAATTCAAAAAGAACCTGACCTTGTATTTGCTATCTTTTATCAAGGAGTACCATGATCTGTTTTCGCATGGTGAAGACACTGTTTGGAATTTTTTTGCTGGAATCAAGTTATACATTCGTTTATTGGCCTTCATTTCATGTCAAACCAACACTTGCAAATGCAGAAATTCTAATAAGAAAGCAGACTTCAAACTATAACATAGAAAATGAGAATAAAAACCCATTCTTTCATCCCATTCCAGTATGCCATACTACAAGCTATAACATATTCAACAGTAAAGAGTAGCATCCACTGTCACATGTTGGGAACAAGCTAGAAGGGTGGTGGATCAACTCCGAATGAGAGCAATTAGCTGAAGATTTATAAGGAGGCCCAATGGCAATTTGCTGCACAAACACTAAAAGATCCCATTCAATCCACATAACACCAGACTAAAACCTTGAAGTAACAGAATTTTAAGTCCACAAGTCCTCAGCAGCAGCTTTCTCTGCTTCAATCTCTGCAACAATTTCATAAATTTCGGCTTCATCAAGTTGACGCAGGCCCTCCTTCGTCATCACAGCAACTTCAATGTTTTTTCCCCTACTATGAACAACCTGAATGCAATTAAAATAGCTCAGAAGTTGTAACAACTGTAGCATCCACTAAAGTATTAAGCATCTAACACTATGGTAAGGCACCAATCAGTAATTATCATTGCATTATATAGATCCTCTTTTGGCCTCAAAAGATCAGCAAGAGCCTCAACAAACGATGTGCCACATGTCTACTTATTGGTTAGTTTATCACTTTACATGATCAAAGTAATAGTGCAAAAAACCAATCTCATCATCATTCATCAGTGTATGGGTTAGGATTCAGCTGCTGAGCTTTTACAGAATCCATTTGATAAGTACTCATATTCGTGCAAAAATTGTTCACTTTTCCCGGAAAAAAAAAATGACACCCAAACATATTGCAAATAAGATGAAATAAGATACCCATTGGATTTGTTAGGGTATGTTGGACCAAACAAACCCAATAGAACAATGAATTTCAGCCAAACATAAATCCAACATGTGAACCGTGACCCTAAATTTGTCTAAGGATGAAAATCAGCAACATCAAGCATAAACCCAAACAGAATCATGTAAAAAATGAAGAAAAAAACAAAGATCGGGTAAATGTATGAACAAAATCAAAGAAATAAAAAACGTAACCCTAGTTTAACCAGAATATCGAATGAGAGAGAGAGAGAGAGAGCTTCGATTTCGGTTCTAGAGATCTTCGTCTTCGTCTTCCATCGATCAGTTCTTCTTCTTCTTCGATTTTCTTCTCCTTCGTTCTTCTCCTCTCTCAGTCTCAAGCCCTGTTGTTTGAGCGTGAACTGAAAAAATGAAAGAGGGGAAGAGGGTGTTGACCCGGGTATGTTTAACCCGGGTTAGTGACCCGCGAAATGGACTAACCCGGAAATCATGACCCGCGAACTTGACTTCCCTCTCCGAGCCATTGGATCTAATCCAACGGCCACAAACAGAAGTCCTTATTTTTTCCGCGTTTTGGCCTCAAAACGACGCCGTTTTTATGGCGCACTGTACCTGCTGTGCAGCTCCTGCACAGCAGCATCCCCGCCTCCATTGTACACAATCTTGCGCGATGTCACCTTCGTAATGTTTAAGTTTAGTATTGAATGATTATGTTTATTGTTAAAAAAATAATAATAATAATACTTTTTTTTTCACTGACAATTTATTTCACTAAACGTATGTGAGCCCCAGTGTGCTGTTACGGCTCAGTAATAATAAAGTAGTAATGGTAAAGTAGTAGAGAACATTGCTTGTGCGAAATTTTAAGTTAATTAAACATCGACAATCACACGATTGAACCGCTTGTAAATATGATGCTCGCTCTACATGAATTATTATTATTATTTTTTTCCACAAATGACCTGAAGGACGAGTGTTGCAAGATGACGACTCAAAAATATTGAGGGGTCAGGGTGGGGTTGACGATGCCAGTCAGTGGCGGCTCCAGAAATTTTTAGCAGGGTATTCAAGAATTAATTTAACCCCACTAGCTAGTTCTATGAACGACTCATATAATTAAAAAAAAAATCAATATACTAGTGTGTATAATGCGACCAAAAAATACCTAAAATATTATAGTTGTTCTTGGAAAATTTCATAGTTTGAGCCAAGCAAAGATCAAAGGGGAGCATAAAGACACTCTTTTTTTTTTTTAAAAAAAAGGAAATTACGTGGCGAATGGTTAATGGAGATAAGGGTTGATTGTCGTTCTGAGAGAAGTTGCATGACAACGATTGTGAATAATCAGGATTTTCCTCTCTATTTTTCTGATATTTGTCATTAAGATGTGTACCTTATTTTGAGCTAATGTACAAGTGTTAAATTGTAAATAATCAGGATTATTCAGTGCTTTCTTCAAAGAATAGGACTGAGCGTTCAACCAAAAGCTGAGATAAAATTACTACGTGTAATCTAACAACAAATTTAAAAAATTATGGTTGTTCAATTGATCACATTTTCTTATATGTGGAGCCGCTTATTATAGGCTCTAATTTGAATTTTTTCCCCTCTCAACAGACATTAGTATTGTTAGTTATAGTTGGTGAGATTTGAACACCTATCAATTATCAAATGTACGAGAGTACATGGTGCCTACCACTTTACTTGCCTGTAATTTGGGTTGTTCAAAGTACGTGAATTAATTTGTGGGCTAATTTTTTAGATGGATGGTAATTTAAATTTGGACAGGGTGTTCATCCATACTTGAACTGGATGTTCATCCATATTTGAACTGGTGTTCAAATAGTAAACTTACGTAAAAGTTTACATTTATTATACATAAAAAAAAAAAATTGCTTGGGTTGTCATGTGACCATCCTTGGCTGGCTGTAGAGCCACCAGTGACGCTGGTTCACGTAAACACCCCAATGTACCAAATCAATCAGTGTTCCCTTCATCTCTTTAGTAAACCCACAAAAGAAGAAGGGTAGCATCCAAATACTAGCCCAGATATGGGCAAGATGAAGTCATCACTTTCAGTTTTGTCCCTTGTTATGCTCATCATCTGCATGGAAGCAATCTGTGCTAAAGCCAATGGCTCCTATTGGCCCAAACCCACTCCGGAAAAGCACCACCCACACCCACCTCCGGACAATTGTGACGAACCTAATATGCCACCATATCACAATAAGGCGCCACCGCCGCATCACAAGTCTCCGCCGCCTCCTTACAAGAAGTCTCCACCACCACTACCACCACCGCACAAGAAGGCATCACGTGTACCACCACCGCCACCGCACAAGAAGGCGTCGCCTCCACCACCACCACCATACAAGAAGTCCACTTCACAAGAAGTCGTCGACAATTGATTACGATATTCTGGATTACTTGACAAATAAAGGCCAGGAAATTGGTGCAGAGAGGTAGAGAACGAAGAGGGAGAGGGAGAGGGAGAAATGGAGGGAGACGAGGAAGAGGGAGAATGAGAGGCATCGATAGGAGTCAGGTGCAGTGTTATAATTGTAATGAGTATGGTCACTTTAGCAGGGAGTGTACTGCACACATGGAGTGTTATGAGTGTGGTGAATACGGCCATTACAGTTACGATTGTACGGCAGAGGATGTTGATGGTGAAGTTGGGGAACACGCAAACATTGCGACGGAGAAGGTTGATGCAACGGTACTTCAAGCAGAGGTGATTGAAGGTGAAGTGAAAAGGAATGTGCTGTAAGGTGCGTGTGAGTTGTGCTATGACATGCACAATTAGGGGGGGGGGGGGGGTGTTGTAAAATGTAATTGTGCATGTTAGGTGTTCCTGAGTGAAGAGACAGGAGTGGATAGGACTGACCAAAGTCAGTAAATGGATGGGATCCAAAGATGGGTGTTTTCGTCGGTGCTTCAATGTGGTTGTTGTAGTAGTTGAATATGTGTGGTTTTATTTCATTTTAGTTTCCTATAAGTGTGCCAGTGTTTTTCGTTTATGAGTGTGGGAGTACAATCAGTGTGGTAGAGAGAGAGAGAGAGAGAGATACTGTAAGGAGAGTGAGAAAGGCTGTGTAGTATGTGCGTTTGTGAGCCGTGAGATTGAAATGTGTGAGAGTGAGAATTTGTAAGTGTGTTTGAGTATGTTTGAATAAAAGTCAATGTGTTTGTGAGTGTATATTCTCTCTGTGTTTCCATTTTTAACATACTCTCCCCACAGAAATAGCGTACCGCAAAGCTAAGGGAGCATGTTACTACAAGATACACTAGAGTGCCCGACTAGGAAGCCCAAGCACAAGAAGCGAAAAGGATGCCTTATTGACTGTAGTAGCAAGTGTACGTGAAGCCACTTGCAGATGAAAGCTCTCCTAATTTTCTCTTTCTTAATTGTGAACTATTTGTATCCATTATGAACAATGTAAATTGACACTTCAAGGAAACCCCACTGCCACGGATACGGTTCTCTTTGTCACGATCCGCTCGCTTTGTCGGTGGTGACGGTGTTATGTTCTATTTCCATGGACAGAAGGGTGGTAATTTCGCTGTCGTTTCTGATGATAACCTTCAAATCAATGCTCACTTCATTGGCTCTAGACTTTTGTACGTTCCTTATAAGGTAATAACGTAGCTAATGAGGTGCTTAACCATCTTTGCGCTTGGGGCAATGACGTAGATAATGAGGTAATAACCGAGACACCGTCGATTGCTGGTTGGGCGAAAACTATTTAAGATGCTTAACCTTTACTTGTTAATTCAGAAAAAAATATTAAGATGCTTAACCTTACTTGTTAATTAATTCAGAGAAAAATTGATGCCTCTTCTTTCAACAACCCCCAATTTCTCTAAACGTTAAAGGGACGGGAAGGATGCAAAAAAATTTCAATGTCTATGGGATAAAGCTGTTGAATTTCTGCTTTGAGCACTCAAACTGGTTCCAGAGGAACTTGTGCCATTTTGGTTCTTTTCATTAAACTTGGTTCAAATCAGTTTAAATGACTCCAGTGGCTGTTTTTAACTAAAAATCTGTTCCTTTACCCTCTGTTTGCCCCTTAAGCAAGGTTAAAACAGTGCTTAAATGTTCATTTTGTTTCTAAATAAATGATAAAACTCAAGGTGTTGAAGAAATAGAAAGTTTTTGGCTCTGTTTCCTGAAAATCGGAACCAAAACAAAAGTGGCAAGAGGGAACTGGTTTACGCACTAAAGCCATCCTTTGAGCACTGAAAGCCTCTTTGAGCGCTCAAACTCCCTTCTTTGAGTGCTCAAACCAAAAACAGGGTCAAGTTGATTTTGTTCAAAAATAGTCCATTTTTCTCAGATTATTTCATACTGTTGCTTCTGATATCTGGTTGATGTTAGTATTATTGTTTATTGTCGCTTATCTTAATTAAATCATGCTTGCATCTCATTAATATACACGTTGAACACCTTGCACAAGTATCCACAATTATGTGTTTACCGTATTAATCCGCGTTTAATTGCTCCCCTTTCCCTTACATGAATAAAGTCGAACGATAAACATTTTATAATTCCCACAAACACCTAGTAGAGACCAACCCTCGAGTTGGGCTAGGGGGTGCCATAAAACCCTTCTCCTCTTGTAACCAAGCTCTTGAACCTAAGATATTATGATGACAACGAACTGGTCGAACTGGTATTTAAAACCTTATCCAAAATGAGACATGAGTCATTCAAGTTCGGTTTCTCAGGTGGAAACCTCAAACCTGGATGACGACTCCGAATTGAATTCCTCGGAGGGGTGTCCACAAGCACCTATACAGGGGGATGAAAGAAACCCTAGAACATAGGTTTCTGTTCTCACAGACCAGTGTGGATTATGACTTTATGGTTGTGGTATTATTTTCCTTGGTTTGCCCCAATTGTCGTTACTACTACACCCATACTTGAGGATACTTGCTATATATGGATTGAAATACAGGAATTTGCTAGCCAAAGGTCATACCTTTGAAGAATGCTTCACATACTTCTATAGAGACCATATGGCTAGAGAAACTACCTCTTGGATGCCCTTTCGTCAAACCACAGTTCCTTCATGGTTAACAGATTATGCTGGTTCTCCACATGAAGCTAACAATGAGCATTTTGAGATATGGGCTAGTCTCTTGTTATCCCGTGATCTCCCTTGTGGCATGACTCGAGTGGCTCAGTAAACAATAGGCAATGTGGAGTTGAATACTATAATGCCGCTCAGTTTACCAGACACCACTTTGGTCTAACTCAAATGGTTTCCCTGCCTCCATACACCTCTCGAAACTCTATCTTTTATGATAGGGAGGTATTGACTGACAATGATGTAGAGGCATTGGTAGGGAAATACAAAAGCTTCAAGAATTCCTTCTAGGTGGCCAAGTTTGATGAATACCCAAAGAGAGAATTTTGCTTTTATCCCCTAAACTATGCACATTTTTTCTATGTCGTCCCTAAACTAAATATTTCTCTCATGTCGTCCTTAAACTATCTAATTTTTTCCCATGTGGTCCAATTGATAACATCTGTTAAAAGAATGGACGGAAAATCCATCACGTGTTGTGCACGTGTGATAATTGCCAAGTGGCAATACCCACTCGGCACCCAAAATTTTTTCCAAAAGAAGGGACTGTTTAACTATTCAAGAATGGACTGCTTCTTACTTTCTTTTTTCTTTTCAATTTTTGGTTGGATGTCTTCTTCTTCTCCTCTTTCTCGATGTACTCTTATCGAATTCTTTTAATACACTTTTTCTTGGTCAAAGTAAAAAATAGTTCACTTCAAAAAAAAAAAAAAAAAAAAGGTAAAACTAACAGTGAATACACTATGATCAAATCACGATAGATGTATTCAATTTTTTTTTGCATTGTTAGTTTTGCGTCAAGATTTTGTGGTTTCTGGATTTATCTCGACGAGACGAATCTAACAAGTATAAATTTATGGTCAAACCAAATATATTTTTTGAATAAAACCTAAAATACTTGGATTATTGGATTAATTTTGGTTTTATTCAAAAAAAAAAATTGAGTTTTAGGCTCTCTCTTCCACACATTGAAGTGGATTTGCATATTTTATCTTGGGTCTCACTACAATCTGAAATAGAGATAAGCCCTTGGGCATCATGTGACGTAATTTTTTCGCATCCTTGCCGTCCCCCGAACGTTTAGAGCAATTGGGGGTTGTTAAAAGAAGGGGCATCAAAATTTTTATTTTTATTTTTTTTTCTGAATTAACAAGTAACGTTTTGCATCTTAATAGTTTTCAACCAACCAGCAATCGACGGTGTCTCGGTATTTAGCTCATTATCTACGTCATATTGCCCCAAGCGCAGCCAAATTAAGAGGGTTAAAGCACCTCATTAGATACGTTATTACAGTACCTTATAAGGAAAGTACAAAAGTCTCTTCCGGCCAGTATTCTTAAATAATTATTTCGGGAGAATTCAGCTTAGGAAAAAGACAGAATATTGAAGATCTCTCCACGTGCGTGGCGTAAAAATAATCATGAACACGTGCCCTGAGAATAACCATGAACCCAACATTTCACGAACTTTTAATTAGACGTACGATAACGTTTGGCTTTTGCATGATGCGGTAAAACATGCAGGTTGTTGAAAAGAGATAGGAAATTGGAAATACCTAAATGACATTGTATTGTACTGGTGGAGCATGAAAAAATGAAATGACGTTGTGGCTAACAAAAAAATTAACTTCGGCAAAACCATTTTACTTGGAGCTTAATTTTGATTCCGTTGCATGGCTCAATAGAGCAACTGCACTGTCCTATCTAATAAAATGAGCGACGAAATTTGTGAAGGGTAATGTCTAAAAAATAAAACGAGCCAGTGTAGAACAAACGACTTTTAGGGTTATAATGGTAGCATATTTTTTGTGAGTTAAGCATTTGTGAGTTGCAATAGTAGAAGGGTTATTGTACTCTTCGAACCTCTCTTAACGAAATATTCTACGCCGTTAAAAAAAATAAAAAAAAAAGGAAAAAGGAATTTGAGGGAATTTTAACAGAAAGCAGATAATAAATCCAAGCAATCGGCTCTCTCTCTCTTTCTCTTCATGGCTTGAAAAACTCCGGAGTTATCTCTCCGATGACAAGGGTCTAGGTCTAGGTGTAACTGCGTTATATAGGGCTCGCATGCTCAGTAACAATTCTTTTTAATCTTGAAGTTCTAAAGTTAATGATCGGACAAACCTTTAGTGACCTCAAACGAAATAATCGGACAAACCTTTAGTGACCTCAAACGAATTATAACACCTAAAAAGTTTCAAACCTGATATCTTGGGAGCCTAGGAAGAGCAAACCCTAAATTTCAGACTTTGACTATGAGGCCAACTCCTTGAGGGGTTTTTTTTTTTTTTTTTATCAGTAAAAAAATCTATTAGTGAAATCTTGACAAAATTTATTAGTATATCAAGATGGGGGGAGAGGGGAGGGGATTCCAACCATGAGTTCAAGAAATTAAAATACCAAATGGGACAAACTCATAAACACCCAAAGGCCAAACCCAAAACACTGAACATCTTAAGGTTCTTTCTCCACAATTATTGACTTAGAGCATTTGGTCTGAAATAATACTCCCTCCATCCCTTTTGCAATGTTTAGATTTTCATTTTGGGTTGTCCCTTAATAAATGAGTGTTTTGAAAAGTTAATAGGTAAATGTTGGTACAATTATCATTTTGCCCTTTTGAAAAATTAGTGGGTAAAGAGTTAATGGGTAAAAGTGGAGGATAATTTTGGAAAGTAGAGGTAAAGTTGATGTAACAAATGTAAAGTATAGGTAGAAGTTGATGTGAAGGTGTAATAATGATATTTTTTTAATAAGTTGGATTTACAAAGTCACACACTTAAATAAGGACGGAGGGAGTATATCTTAAAGATACTCCGTATTAATATATTTTTAAATTTTTCATCATACTTTTTATATCACATCATTTGTTTCGATGATAGAATCATAAAAGTACATAAAAAAATATAGGGAAAAAAAAAAACAACATTATAGACGCCGAAAGATTATCTTTTTCAAATTCTTTTCGTCTTTAGTGAATTTTTAAAAATTTTTGCCTATATATTTATATTTTTCCAATTCGTCTCATCGAGACAAACAATTAATCCAAGAATTTTGACCTGAATCTAGTAAAAATTAGAGAAAACAACCAAAAAGACTCGGTAACAAAGGCACAAAATTTAGTTCTTTTCAGTGCAAAACCATAGAGATGGTCACGGGAACCATTTGCCACTTACTTTCTCTAAATTGTTCGAGCTGGAATTTGGAGGTGCAATTAAAACCCTAGTTCAACAATCTACTTATTCATTGGAAGATTCAAATTCATAGCCAAATGCAATCCAAATATCCTTCCTGATCACTGAATCACGACTTCGAAGAGGAATTTTGGATGGAAAGGGAAAGTGATAGGCAACCAATGAAAGATACTGGATTTCTTCACTCTTAACCTTCACTTCCCTTTACTTCTCTTTTCCCTCCGTAAATTCCTTTTCATCCAAAAATAGGGGGAGTACTATTGTAGACCTATCACACATAAGTATGCCGTGCGGATATCCGTCCCTTGCCTACTAGGCTATCTAAAACCTTTCCATAATGGTACCTTTTTTAAGGCGAATTTATTTCCCAAAAATGCTTTGAGTCTCACAGTCGTCCGTCGACCTATACGGAAGTTCGGTTTCTTGCAGATATCACCAAACGCGTATGAGCCTGTGTGTTGTTGTAGCTCAGTAATTTATTTCACCAAAGATGGAGGGATCGGGGTGGGGTTGACGATGCCCGTACGCATACACACCTCCATGTAACCAACCAACTCCTGCAAATGTTCTCAGCCTGAGTCGGTTTGGTGGTTTTTGCCCAGGGCCAGGTCGGCAGTTCGCGAAACAGAAAAGGAAATTTTGTACACAAAACAGACTTTATAAATACATCCCTAAATCGTCTTTAAGGGTGTGGAATTCATTCTTTTGTACCAAAAACAGTTGTAACTCATGAGAGAACTTGTAAGTCTTCCCTTCGTCCCAAAATGGATGTCCAAATTAAAAGATCAAAACTACTATTCATACTCCTCAAAAAATCATCTACATATTGCAAGCTATAATATTCTTTTTTCGATTTTAAAGACATTGTTCAATAAAACTAAACAAAATCTATCAAACAAGATCCATGTTTTAATCAAACTAAACAAAATCTATCAAACAATATCCATGTTGCATATATAATTCCTTATAGCTTAAAAATATAAATGATTTTTCGAGAGGAGTGAATAGTATCTTGTGTATTCCTTTCTTTTGATTTTCTGTTGTGTGTATTGCTCGGTAATTCATAGCGTTCCAAAATTCGTAGAGAGTATGTTTTCGTGAGATTGAGCGCGTAGTTCAATTTAATTAATCCCAATCGAAGGGATTCGTAAATGTAAACTCATTTGGTCAATTCAATAGAATAAAAACCACAGGGATGCCAAATTCATTGTTAGAAGTAAAGTCAAAGGAATTCAGTAGGACTCAAAGGCCTTCTTTTTTCCCCGAACACCACTATATAAGACTCTAATCTCAACCCAAATAAATCAGTGTTCCCTTCATCTCTTTAGTAAACCAACAAAAGAAGAAGGGTAGCATCCAATACTAGCCCAGATATGGGCAAGATGAACTCATCCCTTGCAGTTTTGTCCCTTGTTATGCTCCTCATCTGCATGGAAGCAATCTGTGCTCAAGCCAATGGCTCCTATGGGCCCAAACCCACTCCGGAAAAGAACCACCCTCACCCACCTCCGGACAATTGTGACGAACCTAATATGCCACCAAATCACAATAAGGCGCCACCGCCACATCACAAGTCGTCGCCGCCTCCTTACAAGAAGTCTCCACCACCGCCGCCGCCGCACAAGAAGGCGTCACCTCCACCACCACCACCACCACACAAGAAGGCGTCACCTCCACCACCACCATACAAGAAGTCACCTCCACCACATCACAAAAAGTCGTCGACAACTGATTACGATATTCTGGATTACTTGACAAATAAAGGCCAAGAAATAGCGTACTGCAAAGCTAAGGGAGCCTGTTACTACAAGATACTGGAGTGCCCGGCTGAGTGCCCGACTAGGAACCCAAAGCACAAGAAGCAAAAAGGATGCCTCATTGACTGTAGTAGCAAGTGCGAAGCCACTTGCAGATGTAAGCTCTCCTAATTTTCACTTTCAAGATCTCTATCTTCCTTAATTGTGAATTGTTTGTATCCACTATGAACAATGTAAATTGACACTTCAATTTTTTCTGGCAGGGAGGAAACCCAAATGCGACGGATACGGTTCTCTTTGTTACGACCCTCGCTTTGTTGGTGGTGACGGTGTTATGTTCTATTTCCATGGACAGAAGGGTGGTAATTTCGCTGTCGTTTCTGATGATAACCTTCAAATCAATGCTCACTTCATTGGCTCTAGACCACAAGGACGGACTCGGGACTACACATGGGTTCAAGCCCTCTCAGTCATGTTCGACGCTCACACCCTTGTCCTTGGAGCCAAAAGAGTCTCTCAATGGGACGACAATGTCGATTCCCTCCTTGTTAAGTGGGATGGCGACGAGATTAACATCCCCACCAATGGAGATGCTGAATGGAGAGTTGACTCGGATGGGAGAGAAGTGGTGGTTGAGAGAACTGATGATGTTAACAGTGTTAGAGTGAAGGTCACGGGGCTGGTGGAGATGGATATCAAGGTAACATTGGAGATGATATGTTTACATGTTTTGCTTCTGATTTGTTGATTTGAGTCTACTGTTTTTGACAATATTTTGCACTAAATACTCCAACAGGTGGTACCAATAGGAGGAGAAGAAAACCGTATCCACAACTATCAGATACCAGCTGATGATGCTTTTGCTCATCTGGAGACACAGTTCAAATTCATTGATCTCTCGGACGATGTTGAAGGAATTCTGGGGAAGACTTACCAGCCTGGTTATGTTAGCCCAGCCAAGAAAGGTGTCTTCATGCCTTTGATGGGTGGGGAAGACAAGTACCAAACTTCATCCCTCGATTCACCTGATTGCAAGGCCTGCTTGTTCCAGAGACCATCTGAACTTGTGTCATCTGAATTTGCGCCGTCTGAATTTGCGTCTGCAATCTAAGGACTATGAAGGAGCATCCGGCATCCCATTTGCTGGCTACAACCTACAGCTATGGATTTTCTGCAATGGCGAACATCTTATCGGTGTATTAATATATTTTTTCCTAATTTGAATGGATCGTGTAAATAAAGGCATCAAACTTGCCCAATATATACAATCTCATAAGTTTTTAACTCATCGTTGTTGATGAGCCGAGTCAAGTTGCGAAATCGGTCATCCAAGCTCACTATGAATATTATAACGAGGATAAATTCAACTTTTGCTTGATTGTGTTCCATTTATAACCCTACAGTGACATCGAGAATTATCGTAAAGGATAGATAACAGATTCAAGGTGAATCCTAAAGATAAATCTCTTTCCATCAACTGCAGGAAATAGCATAAAATGCATGTGGTTCGGTCAAAGAATCATGCCATAGAGCTTTATTTTCATCGATTGCGGTTTCAGTCATCAGTTCAGTAGATTAGTTTACGCGAATCAGCAGATTCAGCTCCTCAAATCTTTCCCACAACGGTACTTGTTCTTATAAGAGAAAGAAGAAAAACACCTACAGATGCTGGATATATTGATAAAAAAACTCCCAACATTTTTTGTCACTAAAAGAATACTATTTCATGAAGAGATCAACTTGTGTGATTCCATAGCTTTATAGAGTAAACAGGTACCACCTTGAGTTCAATAACTTAGAAGTAAATTTACTGCTTCATCACTCTTTTTCAGGTGACTAACAGTCTCAACCTTCAACACTTTTTGAAGAATAAGACAAACTGTAGCACCGAGGGTGATTTCAGTTTATGGGTAGTCATTTCTTTCATTTTCAGAGCCATTATTAAACTTATATGGTCATTTTTATTGTATATTTACCTGGGGAGTATGTTTTGCTTGGACCCCAGGCTCCCAATGCTAAACTGTGACATCTCCCTTCATGTACAAGAAGCTTCTACTGCTAAACTCTTGGTCACGTTAACACATGGATCGTCAAATGTATGGATCGACACTCCGATGCTGCAGCTCTTCGATCCAATACAGGCCTGTGATTTTGTTGTTTGGTGCATTTAAGCAAGCAGAGATAAAATGATTGCTTCAAGGAAAAATGATCACAAAATCTTTAAACAGAAAACCCATTGGAAAATATGTGGTGGCAACGACATTTTTCAAAAGTATGAGTCACAATGGTGGGTGCTTATGTTGAAATGAAACGATCACAAAAGTCCGCACCATTCTGTAACAAAAAACCTACAAAATTCTGTTTTGTATAGCAAAAACTTATAATTCAAGCAGAAAAGTTTGATAGAGTGCACCTTTTGTACGATGGAAAGAGCCCGGGTGCTACTGCACTGCCCATGGGTAAAACTTCCGCAAGCCCCACGAGGAGTTCCAAAGCTTGTAAACTTTATTGAAGAAATGAGCTGATTAGGGAAAGGGCATTCCAGGAATAGCACAGGTCCTGATTTCCTTCCTGTCTTTTGGTCTGAACTCCACATGTCTACAGGTTGTGGGTGAGACTCAGAAACATGGGCACACAAGCTTCCTATCTGTCTCGTAGCGAAAGCTATCTGTGTTGGATCCCCACCCATTTCCTCAAACAAAACCAGAGTGTTACCGCTTGGTTTTACCCATGACCGAGGCACATGATACCTACAGGATCACAGATGTCAGAACGAGGAGCGTTAAAGAATTACTATTACTTGTTTTATCAAGTAGTCCCGACACTTACAGTTGCTGAGATGGTTTACCACAATTCTTGAGGCATTTGTTCGAACTATAAGATCCTCTGTAATTGCAGGAGTTTGTGCAACCGCCACTTGATGAGGTATAAGTTGGCCAATAGCGCCCAATGCTTTGTCCATTCACCCATGCCTCGCCCTTTCCCATCCCCGTGAAGCCGAGAGCAATTGGGTTATTGCCAGAAGGGGCATCAAAACTTCTCTGAATTAACAAGTATCATTTTCTGTGTAAGCGTCATAAGGATTGTGCCACAATCTTCTCGAATAATTAAGGGGAAAGTAAGCTAGGATAAAGACAGGTTATAGAAGATTTCCACGTGCCTCAGGACATTGACGAACACAACATGTCACATTACTTTTAGTCAGATTACAACATTTGGCATTTAACTGAACATTAAAACACGTAAAATAGGAATTTTTCTTTATTAGTATTAGGAAAATGGAAACCAAAACTAAAAACTGTAAATTTAGTCGACAGTATATCATGGATAGAACACGAAGGTGTCGCAACCATTGTAGTGAACATACTCTACTTTTTTTCCAAGTACAATAATTTCTGAGACAATTACACCAGGTCATTGACACCCCATCCCTCGTTTGCAACCACTTATGCTTTTCTTTTGATTCTACTATCTCCCACTTTCCTCACTGATTGTGCCAAGTATACCAGTTACAGTAATTCTAAGCTCATCCCCTATGTCATGCTTCCTCTATTTCTTCCTTACGTACAATTAGTAGTCATCACAGTGTCTCAAGCAATATTACTGCCCTGCACCTCTTTGCAGCCCCTTAGCTAAGCTTTTGTAGCCTATACCTTTGTTGCTTGCCAAGCGATTTGATCCAATGAGAATTCAGATTTTTTGAGTTTTTGCCTTATACAAAACCTATCTCAGCCCTGAAGCCCTTATTTTGGCTAAATAGTACAGTGCAATATTAATTTGTACTTGGTCAAAAAATAAAAACTACCTTGTACCAAATCAAGGGTTGATTCTTGGGCAAGGTAGATTCTGATACCCAACCTGACAAACCTCCACTTGGAAGACCTAACTCTTCACCTTTCAATCCAATCTGCACCAAAAGAGAGATAATGAGAGAATAGAAGTGAATATTACAGCACTGAGTGACTGAGTCTCTGATAAAACAAAGTGGTAGCATTGGACACCCAAGAAAATCTAAGGCGTACACTAAAATCAATTAAAATTAGCGGTACTAGCTTGCTGCTTCATTCACAATAAAATAGGTCAGGGTGCCACGGATCATTTGAAGATCGAGGTGAACTTACCTGATATGTCCACTGCTGTGAGGAGAGATCAACTGTAGATCCATTATTTCCACCTTTCAGCTGCACTGGACCAGTAACTCCAGCACGTGCTTTGTCGAAGAATGCTCCGTAGTTCTGGACAATTTTAATGGGCTCCATTAGATACTATTGTCTGGAGATATTTGGACTGTGAGAACTGAATTTTTTTTTTTTTAGAAGATAGAATGGAATTATTGACATAACATATAAGAAATTTCCATGCGGTGAATCAGCACTTAAGAATCTAATGCAAATGGTCGAACCTGAAGTCCCACAGTCAAACTTAGGAGATCGATTGTGTTCTTTCCAGGGATGAGTGTTACGGGAATCTCCAAGGCAACCTTACCTTTTCCACTCCCTACAATGAACCATTTCACAATTTTACATCACAAAATTACTGGTTTTCTTTTGACTAAGCAAGGAGAGGAACTCAGGAAACAGCAACCAAAACTGCTATTTCAAAGCAAAGATGTATTTTACTTGGAATTGCAGAAAAAGCACCCAATCAAGGAATATGTTCAAAACTGATGTATCTTTAAAATCAATAGAGCAGCAGACACAAAGCAGAGGACAAGGAAACATTGCGTATGACCTCCAAAAGAGTTAAAACAGCTAAAATAAATATCTATCTTGAAGAAAAAGATGATAAAAAAGAACTCTTGAAAAAACTCATATTCTTGCAACATCTTGTAGTTCCCAACTTCCCATTACCTGCAACATTGCCATTGATGAAAGCATGAAGGGCATGGCCAAGTGATTCCACGTGAAGAACTGTTTGAGATCCATCCTGAAGGAAAGGTTCATCGCCTGGCATTTCAGTGCTGCAAAAGAATCCAGGAGCATCATTGAAATAGTGAAACGTTAAAGACAGGCTTCAGACCATAGCAAAACAACTTTTCTTAATACCTTATTGAGTACCAAAGATAGTCACTTTGGTCAGATGTAGTATTTATCTGCTCCAATAATCCAAGTTTCGTGAATGCATTTTCACTTGAAATACCAACTGGTTCATTGAACCAACTCCAGCCCGAAGAGAATGCACTCAAAGGATCAACATTATCGATTGAAGATTGAGGCACGAATTCTGGAATTGTAGCCACAGAATTTATCTGCCACATAAAAACTTCAACCTTAGCTTATGATGTTTCTAGAACAAAGAAGTGCTGCTACTCAGTCAAAATCAGAATCAACCAAATTTTAGGTGATCTCAGCTAAATTGGAGTAAAGGGATTGAACTCTAAACATTGGGAGTGCTTTGGAATGTACCAAGCAAAGACCACAAAGTCCCCTCCGCAGCCTAAAGAATAACATAAAAACAAGGGGACACAAAGTATACACGAAGTGCTTGTCTGCATGGCTCCATTGCAAGCTAACCTTTGCAGTATTAAGCACCACATCTTTGCAGTCAGGTAAGATGCTGACAGACCATGCAGGTAAATGGTATGAATTGCCATTGAAGTTCACTGTTGCATCAGATTGGGTACCCATATTGGCAAGAAAAGCAGCACATAACCCTGACCCTGTTTTATACACACTGGCCTGAAACAGAAAAACTTCATCATTAGAGTATAAAAGCAATACTAAAGCAACAGTTAGTCATAGAACAAAAAGCTCCCATGACACTGATAAAGGAGCAGAGATTTACAGGAGTACCTCCAAATTTGAACCAAGAGATGTAATTGTTGGATCGGTGGCCACCATTGCCTCTTCACAAAGCTTTATGGCTTTGTGAAGATCTTTTAGATGGCCCCACTTAGGTTGTCTAACAAGTCCTGCAACATTCGGAAAAAATTTTAAAGCATGTTTTAGATTGAAGACAAGGTTCAACTATTAGAAATGCCAAAAGGAGAATTCTTGCTAATTTTAGTTGACTTTGGAGGTTTTCCCGGTCGCAACTGTAGGGCCTCGGGATTCGTCAAGCTTCACATAAAGTAGCCCGGACACCAGGCTATCAAAACTAGTTGACACTTAACATTAACATTTAAGACGCTTTTAACTTGCTGCTTAGGCTGGAGATACTAGTTAAGTTGAATTTGGAATGTATGGATGATTGCTAAGTTGCATTCAAGTAACCTATTACCAATAGCAGCCTAATTTAACAATGTTGATATGGGGAAATCATACCATACTCATCGATTGGAGCATCATAGTCATAACTTGTAGCAATGAAGGGTCCACCAGTAGTACGGCCGAAGTTAGTCCCACCGTGGTACTGGTAGAGCAACAAAAACATTATAACTAATTAAATGGCATTCGTTCAGGTTCGTTTCAAATAGGAGCCCAAGCATTATGCAATTCTCATAAAAACTCATAGAAGGTATATTAGCTTTCTCGACAATAGAGATACTCAGATACCATGTAATAATTTTGCAAGGTGCCACCTCGCTGGAAAAAACGTGCCACGGCAAAAGCAAGGTCTTCCACAGGTCTGTAGGGCACAGCACCGCCAAAAGAAAGAAACCTAACATGCCAGACGGCCAAAGAGAGAGGAAACGTAAAAGCACTAAAAGAAAAAGTCTCTAATGCTGCTATCAACAATTTCTGATCAAGCAACCTCAATCGGATCAAGCGACTAAAACAGTGTGAGCCAATAAGAAGCCAGATACCCTTACCATCCACTCCAATTCTCAGTCCACATTTTTGGTTTTTGGGCAGAATTTGGGGTGAATTGGTCACAATAAAATCCATTGCAAGTGTTGATCTGTATGTATTTGAAAGAGGAATATTAGCTACGATGAAAACATCTTGGCATTGAGGGTATCAGTGAATAGACATATTTCTGAATTGAAATAGATCACATGCTGTAGAGGTAACGAAGAAAGACCAAATAAATAAATAAATAAACAACGACGAAAACTTGAAGAGAAACTCACCATAGGATCAGGTGCATCTTTTTGTTGGCACATAACCCAGGGCACTCCAGTATCCAAAGAAGAAGCCATGCTTGCTGCCCAACCAATATAAGTTTTGGCAGCCGATCCATATGCCGAGTCAATGTTCCCATATTCATTTTCAATCTGGAAAAGAATTTAAACAATTCCCTCCTATTTAAATCCTCATTCATCAGAAAGTCGAATTCTGAGCATGGCAAGACAAAGCCGCACAACTTGTGGTAGACACAATGCTGCAGAAATATGGCAATTCCAGAAACTAAGTAAATAACCTGAGATAAGACAATGGGTCCTCCTTGGGATGCATAGAGCTTTTCTTGCTTCATCATGTCAACAATCTTGGCTGTAAATCGCTTCATTTCCTCCTAAAACAGGAGGAATAGGAATGAGTGAATGTGGGCCAGCAACTCAAATTTTAACAGCAGAACAGAATGTGAGGGAATACCTTGAATGGCTCATTATCAGTTCGGAATTGAATTCCAGGTACAAAATGCAACCAAAGAGGAAACCCACTATTCATAAACAGAAAAGAAAATGTTGATAACAGGAGCTCCGCTCATACAATATTCATTGGTATTGCAATATACAAGAATTTAATACGCATACAAATTGTCGAAGATTTACCCATAGTTCCATTCAGCGCAGACGTAAGGACCGATTCGCAGAATAACATATAAGCCAGCATCCGCAACCAATTTTATAAATTTAACTAAATCCTTTCGTCCTTCAAAATCATACTGCACACATCCACGTGCACTTCTTGTGAGTAATTGCACAAAGTGCTATGCAAGAACAAGTGGAGTCGTTTCACTCACACACACAATAATAAAACATGACGAAAAATAATCACAACAGTAGAACCCAACTTTTATAGTGGCAGGCAGAGTGCCTATGTCCACAGGGAAAGTAAGAACAGTTGTATATAAGCAACTCATTACAACACTCGACACCCGCACAGCCTATCCTCCTCTGTATATAATACAAATGAAAGAAAGAATTCTCCAGCTCATTTAAAGCCCTAATTGGTAGCTAAATATACAATATCGGAAGATACTTCTGGATGATAATGTGGAATTTCAACTTCCTAGTAATGGATGTTTGGATCATTGGATGTCAATCTTGAAGAGTAATGGGAACATATTATCGGCAATCAAACTCCTAGGTATTAAATTTAATACCTGAAGTAATTTCATTCAAGTGTTCAAATTAATTCAGTAAGAGCATCTCTAACCAAAGATGTCAAATTTTACATGGCATGCCAAGTGGAAGAATTGGCATGCGAAGCAAGTCCAACCAAAGTGTCAAATGCTTAAGTGGCATTTAGCATCTCATCTCTCAGGTCAAAGTTGGCGTATGATGTCAAATCTTATTTTGGTAACTTTATATAAAAGAAACATATGCGTTTGACGTTTTGGCAAGATGTCAAATTTCTGCCTTTTAAAAAAATTGCCATCCCAATTTTTTGAAGGCAAGATTTGAAGGTTCCTATCTAAAAGTTCCTTATGTAAGATTACAATGGGAGATAAGGGAGGGAGGAATCAGATTCCCACTAATATATGGTCACTATATACGGCTTGAAGCGTAGCAATTATGCATATATGACATCGCATTCTCATTCCCGCTCAAATTTCCCCATCCAAACTGAGCAACAGTAGAAAAAAGATTTTGCTTTGTTGAAAACGAAAAGGAGGGTAATGGGAAAGAAAAATGGGATTAATTCCACCTGATTTCGAACCGGTTCGTGCAAGTTCCAGAAAACGTAGGTCTCGATTACGTCCAAACCTCCATCTTTAGATTTCTGGATGAGGTCTGGCCACATCTGCACCAATTGTCCAACACAGTGTATATACATAGTTAGAGACGGAACATAAGCAGAGTGTGTGTGTGTGTGTGTGTGTGTGTGAGAGAGAGAGAGAGAGAGAGAGAGAGAGAGAGAGAGAGAGAGAGAGAGAGAGAGTTCACGTCGGGGGTGCTGCGAGGGTAGTGAATGGAGCCGGAGATGAAGACCCTCCGCTTGCCGTCGATCACCAGAGCTCGATGGTCGTACGTCACATTGGAGCCAAACGACGACGTAACAAGGACGCCGGCAACCAACACCGACAGAATCAGAAGCTCTCTTCCTCTAATTTCGACCATATCCGATGAAAAAAATCGGAGACTTTTTTCCCCTCTGAAAGTTCGTTGCAGTGGTGAACTGTCTTAAAAAGTGCTTGCTTTGGGAAAAACACTTCCTTCAAAGAATTAACTTGTGGCTTTGCTTTGCTTATATTGATCTTTTTTCCCGTTGCTTAAAACGCGAGAACACTCTTTCGTGTAGGTGTTGAAGTGAATCAAAATGCAGGTAGGTAGGTAAGAGACTGAGAGAGCGCTAAGCTAAGGTATCCCGACGCCGGTGATTCTCCGGCCACCGTCTTCTTCTTCTACTCTGTCCTTTTTATCTTCTTCGTATGCAACTGAACTTCATTTTGCCCTTTACTTCACTTCACTCTGTACACACTCTCTCTCTCTCTCTCTCTCTCTCTCTCTCTCTCTCCTAATTCCATTGAATGCTAGCTCTCATTGTCGTTTCCAATTCTGATAAGCTCGAAGCACAAGGGGCAAGGGTAGAGAACAGAGCAATTTTGTACTTTTTGAGTAGAGCAAGAGAAGGTCAGTGGGGGTGGTGGTTTGTCTGTCTATTAAAGGAGGTCTGACATTGTGCCACGTGTATCTGAACGCGGTTCGCTTGTGGAAGCGTGATTTGTGGCAATGCGCGATGGGAAACAGTTGAGAAAGTGTCGGTTTAGTAATACTGTAGTTCGAAATGTTTTTACAAGCAAATTTTTAGATTATTTTTTGTCTTTAAATGAAATGTTTTTAGTTTTGAACATTATTTTTTGCTTTTAACATTACTCTCATCGAGACGAATTAATAATAAAAAATTAAACACAAAACTAATAGATGACAAAAAAAAATGAATAAAGACAAAAAAAATCAAAATAATTATTAAGCTTAACCACCATTAAAGTGCTCGCAAGTGGTCCTCTCCATTATCACATATACAACCAAGTTGTATGAACTTTATGTGAATATACGGAGGCAATGAACCTAGAAGTGATAGTGCTCCAAGAGCACTCGTTAATTTGGCTTAATTTTTCGGACATTTTTATTGTTTTCTTCTTTAAGTTTCCTTTTTAAGATATTCATTTATTTTTAAAAAGCTTCTGATTTGTCTAAAAATAAAAATAAAAATGTTTTTAATGCGGCCAATAACTTCTGAATTTTCAATTTTTTCAAGAATACCCCATTAGGCATTTATTTCCTCATATATATTTCTCTTTTCTTTTATTCTTCTGGAGTGGGATTTTCAAAAAAAAAATAATGTTTTACTTCAGCATTGTTGAACTGTAACGTCAGTCAACCAAAAGGATTTTAGATCCTAATTTTATGAGGGTTGCCCAAAACTTGGAATCAACTCCTTTGCTCAAAGCCTGCACTCCAACTCTAAACAAAAACTCATTAAAGTTATCGTAAAAGACAGAACTATTTTTTTAACTCTTTCAATTCTGGGATGTATTAACAATAACGCATCTATAGGTACCGACCGGCGTCGGGGATCCGTTGTGGGTCCCAAACGATCAATTCAAATTTTTTTTAATCAAATGGGGTGACTTTGGATCGAGCTCATACATCCATCCGATTGCCTTGATTCCTGCGTAGGCCCACTCGAAATTCGATTTTGAGAAGGATAAACGAGTCGGATTGATTATTTGAGATCCACAACGGGGTCCCCGACCCCATCTGTACACTGTTTGTACACATGGAGTCTGTATCCCTTGTTTTTACTAACAAAGCTAGCAGCAAAAGGTTCGATGTGACCAGTTTTACAAAAATAAGGTTAATGACTCCACTACTACCTAGCTAGGAGTACTTCCTTAACCAATAATGCTAAGTACCAAGAATTGGGTACCCAAAATTGACCCAAACACACACAAGTGTGTGGGCTCCACATACACTGGATGTGCAGTGTGTGTGTGTTTGGGTCAATTCTGGGTACAAAATTCTTGGTATGTATCAACACCCCTTCCTTAACCGTAACAAAGAATTATTAATTTTGATTAGGTTTAGGTCACAGGCTTTATCAAGTTAAAAAAAGTCTCATAAATTGTCTGGATGTGACCTTCTCTAAAAGTGTGTATCATGTTTTATGATAATAGAAAAAAGAAGGATTTTGTTAATATGTGCCCTTAGACATTTGATAAAGTTCATTAAATGAGACTTATTAGGCGTAATTTGGTTAATTTGAAAAAACTGGTTTCTTGGTTTTTTTTCATTTTGTCCTTAATTAATTTTTTTTTTCATTTGTATGAACTTCATGTGAATATATGGGGGCAATAGGGATGGCAATGGGGCGGTTTTGTTCAGGTATTGGCGTATCTGAACCCAATACCCGAAACCAAACGGGTACCCAGAACCGAACCACTAATTGTTCGGGTAGGGGATATGGAAACGGAGCTGAACCATTCGGGTATCGGGTATTAATCGAACCGATTGGGTAACCGAATTAATTGAAAACAGCCAAACAATATTTGACATTGATCTCATATGCCAAGCAATAACATCATCAGAATAACATCATCTAAGTATCAAAATCGATCTCATACCAAACCCCAGAAAATCAGAAAGCAATATCAAAATCGATCTCATATGTACAGTTCTCAAAGAGAGAGAGATAGATCGCGATTCGCGACTTTTGAGATGAAGAACACGAACAAGCTGAGATCGCGATAGTAAATCAGTATTCAATATTCAGTACATGTACATCACGATTCACAGAGAGAGAGAGAGAGAGAGAGTGAGTCACCGGAGAGGAGATGATCGGGAGCAGACGAGCAGTCACCGGAGAGGAGATGATCGGGAGCAGCAGAGAGCCAGAGATGTCGATCGCCTTTTCTCCCTAAGGACCCTAACCCTAATCGTCGGTGGTGGGTGGGCATCAAATGAAGTGTTAGGGTTTTTTACGGTCTAAATGGTATATATATACCCAGGGGCTCATACGCAATTACCATATATTTCAGGGGTAAATATGTAATTACGTGTTTCGGTTCGTTTCGGGTCACGGTTCGGTTATGACCTCAAACCAGAACCGAACCATACCCATTCGGTTCGGCCATATCCCAAACCATACCCATACCCACGGGGAATATTTCGGTTATGGTTTGGGTAAAAATAGCGGTTTCGGTTCGGGTACCCATCGGTTCGGTCGCGATTGCCATCCCTAGGGGCAATGAACCTAGAAGTGATAGTGCTCCAAGAGCACCTGTTAGTTTGGCTTTATTTTTTGGACATTTTTTTATGTTTTCTTCTTTAAGTTTCCTTTTTAAGATATTCATTTATTTTAAAAAAGCTTCTGATTTGTCTAAAAATTTTACTATATAAAAAAAATGTTTTAATGCAGGCAATAACTTCTGAATTTTCAATTTTTTCAAGAAAAACCCATTAGGCATTTATTTCCTCATATATATTTCTCTTTGCTTTTATTTTTCTGAAATGGGATTTTCAAAAAAAATGTTTACTTCAGCATTGTTGGACTGTAACGTCAGTCAACCAAAAGGATTTTAGATCCTAATTTATTTTATGATGGTTGCCCAAAACTTGGAATCAACTCCTTTGCACAAAAACTCATCTAAAGTTATCGTAAAAGACAGAACTATTTTTTTAACTCTTTCAATTCTGGGATGTATTAACAATGGTAGCAGCAAAAATAAGGTTCGAAGTGACCAATTTTACAAAAATAAGGTTAATGACTCCACTACTACCTACTTCCTTAACCGTAACACAGAGAATTATTAATTTTGATTAGGTTTAGGTCACAGGCCTTATCAAGTTAAACAAGGTCTCATAAATTGTCAGGATGTGACATTCTCTAAAAGTGTGTATCATGTTTTATGATAATAGAAAAAAGAAGGATTTTGTTGATATGTGCCTTTAGACATTTGATAAGATTCGTTAAATGAGTCTTATTAAACCCATTTTTATAAAAAGTAGTAAAAGTAGTTGTCATATTTAAAGTTTTCATGCAAAGAGTAGTAAAAATATAGTTTGTGCCTAATTATTATAACTTAGATTTTTCATGTAAATAAAGGTTTAATTAGACTTATTTAATGAACTTTATCATGTGACGGGGCACATATTAAGAAAACCAAAAAAAAGAAAGGAAGGTAAACAACCCATTAAATTTGGGAATCGGAGGTGTTGTAGGGTGGTCTTGTAGTGCTGCATCCGAGCCATTGGATCGGCAATCAATGTCCTGATTTTCATCTCGGCATTCTGCAAATCCGAGTCGTCCATTGTCAAAATAAACCCAAATATCAATTGTTGTGATCAACGATTCAGATGCCACTCTACAGAGACGACCTACAGCACCCCGGATCCATAAATTTGCTCATAGCATTAGCAGTACCGTGAAAAGTTTAGATTCCTAAATTAGCTAGAACCATTATCTTCGCTAATGGGATGGTTTCTTCATTTATAAATGATTCGGACACAGCGGATCCGGAGCGCTTTTAATCGCTCCGGATCCGCCGTCCCCCTTTGGTGTCCTACCCTTCATTTGCTGCCATGTGGCACACTAAATTAAAAACCCTTTTATTTTTTTAACAGAAAACCCATTACCACCATTAGAATGCATTTTTTCCCGTTATTCCACCTTCTGTTAAGTGTTAACCAAAGGGCCCCAGCCTTTTTACTCCTTTTCGGAAAAAACAAGAGTTTTCACTCCTTCGGAAAAAAACAAAAGCAAGAGTTTTCACTCCTTTTAGCCAAACCCCCAGCATTTTCACTCCTTCGGAAAAAACCAAGAACAAATGCCCTTTCAGACCTTTTTATTATTATTATTAGACTGCCCTTTCACTCTAAAATCCAAACAAGAGTTCTTTCTTCTTCTTCTTTTTTAGAGTAAATCAAAGATGATTTAGGGTTGAAATATATAAAATAAAATAAAAATCCAAGAGTTAACAGTATGAATACTCAATTAATAAACTTCAAAGTTCAAAGTAGTATGGTCTTTGTTTTCTTATTAGGGCTCAAAAACTACACGTGTAAAGCTGAAAAGGCAATCGCAGTCGCCAAAGATGCTATTGTCATTTTTTGTGTTTTTTTTTTTTATAGTTCTAATACATTCATATTATTATGCATGTTTATTTGTAATTTTTGTCTCGCATACAAAAACAAAAAAATAAAAAAGCAAAATTCATGGCTTCTTTTCTGGACTCTACAATAAAGTTCTGTACGGAGAGACCCAAATTACAGTCGTTAATATGATTCTAAATAAATATGCTAATTCAAAACATGACTTACCTCACAGGAGATGGGAGAAGAATAACATTTGTCTTGATTCTCCATGCTTTGTTTCACTGTCTAACTATCAACCCTAAAAACCTCCAGCCATTTTAAATGAAAATTAGTGGTGCGGCTAATGTTTTTTTTTTTTCCGAAAAGGAGTTGAAAGGGTGCTGAACAAAGAAAGGTAGAAGATGGAATAACGGAAAAAAATGTTTTCTAACGGTGGTAATGGGTTTTCCGTTAACAAAACAAAAGGGTTTTTAGTGTGCCACATGGCAGCAAGTGAGGGGTAGGACACTCAAGGGGAACACCAAATGGGGACAGCAGATCCAGAGCATCTTTTAATAGACTTGAATTTTTTCACTTGTATAATGTGAGGTTTACCATTTACGTAATCAAACGGTCTAAACACATTTGTGTTCGAAATCCGTATTAGTTGCACTGCTCCACTATAATTCGTCCTGTATTGCTAAAGGATAAGAATAAGCACTGAGATTCAAATATATTTAAAGTTGTGGTGATAGCGGTCGTCAATTCAATGGCGGAGATCGCGACAGTCAACATTTACACGTCATAGTGATTTCCTAACCTTGATTTGTTGCTACTTCCTGTTCCCGTTTTACTTGCATGACACTAGGCTCGAGGAATTTTAGCTAGTTTTCAACAAACAATAATGCTATGGGTACACCAAAAATGCACACCAGGGTAATGTAGTGGATGGGGTTCAACAAATTCTGGCCTTTGCCTCAAACACTTTTTGCATGGGCCATCTTCTCCTAATTGAGCGGGGCCGGTTGTTACTACACTCTGTAGGGAGTAAATCTCGACCATCCAAAGTGTTTTGAACAGTTTGAATCTTAAATAACTATTATCGCGAGCAATTTATTTAAGATCCGGACCGTCCAAAACAAGAATAGGTGACCGAGATTCTCACCACACGCCTATAGTGAGTTGCTCACTACAGGCTCCCAGATTCTGCCAAGACTCTTACGGCCCGTTTGGATACCGGATTAGTTTTATGGGTATTATATATTTTGGGGGGGGGGGGGGGGGGGGGGGGGGTAGTATAAGAAAGTAGGGGATACTCCCTCCGTCCCAATTTCTTGGCCCCTTTTGGGGAAGTGGGTTTTTAAGGGGTGTGAAAACTTTGTATTGACTTTTCTATTTTGCCCCTAAATCCCAGTCAATATTACCGTGACCAAATTTGTGAGGCTAATTTATTATATGAAAGCTAAAACATATTCAATATGGATCTTGTTTGATAGATATCAATTAGTTTTATTATACAAAATTTTCAAAATCATAAAAACCGTTATAAAATAAAAGATAATAGACTAGCCAATTAAGATGAGAAAAGTACTTTTTAAGGGTAAAATTGGAAAGTGACCCAGTTTTGATGGATGTTTTTAGAAGTGGGACATCCCAAAATGGAAAGAAGGACCAAGAAATTGGGACGGAGGGAGTAATATATATGGAGGGTGGCCCCACAGTGATGTGACATTTATGGAGGGAGGATTAAGTAGTACTTGGTTTGGATGATTTTGTAAAGGGGAATTAAGTTTGGGTGGATGATGCAAAAAGCTGTCAAAAGACTTTTTTGCCCTTGTGTGCATATTTGTATCAGTTATGTATTTTTTTAATTAGATAAATCTAATAATTAATTAATTAATTAATTATTAAAACTTAATAACTAATTAAGCTATAAGATTTAATTGTAATTAATTTTTCTATTAATTTTTTTATTATAAAAATTAATTTAGATGTTTACTTTTTTTTAAGATCTTCACAACCTTAAAGGTGTAAAACGTAAAGATCTAAATAAATGTGCATTTTTCGAATCACAATTTTTATACTAAAGTATATATAGTTTTTTTTTTATGTTTTATGTATTGAATTAAAGATCTCTATTAGTAGTTTAATTTGATGAAAAAAATAGAAAACTATGTGCGGAAGTACTTTTTTTTTTTTTTATCCGAAGAATATTGCAAAGCCAAAAAAAAAACCCCAAATTACACTAGCAGCAAATAGTAGCAAAATTGGGGTAAGGTGGGGGTATTAATTGGGATAGGATGGTAATTGATGTTTCAAAAGAGTTTTTAAAGATCGTTTTTATTTAAATAAACAATCTCCCATTTAACATATGATCAATATTTTGATTAAACAAATCGGAAATAGCTTGGGCTGCTTTTACTACCTTTGAGCATTGCGAGAGAGGGTCGATTTCATGATTTGCAAATATCAAATATTCATTTCTTTGGATTTCACGATTTACATGTGATGCCGTGATGGACCTGGGTATTGGGTCAAGAGGGAGAGGAAAGGGGGATTATTTTAGGCATTTTGGTAAAAAGACAGGGGGTATTAGGGGGTGTTAAATATGGACACCCCCTGAGCTGTCCATAAATAACAACCCTGCAGGGGTGATATTTAGTCCGGGTGGTAAATAACACCCCTGTACTTTTTGTTGGCAAACCATTCCATATGTATGGGTCCAGGCATAAATAACACTCTCCATATTTATGCCCCCCCTTAACGCCCCATCCAAACAAGCCGTTAAGGTTTTCTTTTCTTCCGGTGAAAGTCAGTATTATTAGTTGTAATTCGTGGGGTTTGGACCCCAATTTAATACATTACGCCTACTATAGTACTACCGGGCTACCAATACTCCACTTGCATCAAGACTCCAAGTACGATATACTCCCTCCATCCCAAAATTGTCAACCATTTTTTTTGGAAATCTAGCATTTTATGGGAACAGAATCATTACCCTTTAAAATATTTGAGTTTCAAAAATAACCCATTTTTTTAAAATGCAATTATTACCTTTTGTGCTCTCATTAATTTTTCCCTCCACTTTTTCCTATGAAATTGAACAAGGATAAAGGGAAAAAAAAAAGAAAAAAGAAACGGCTTAAAAAAGATAATATGGATCAACATTTTAGGGTGGGGGGAGTGCATTTAAGAATCCGCCAGTTGAACTTAGACTTCAGAGAGCAGTCCATACAATATCTCCAAAAAGTATTGCTGATAATCTGGATTTGTCAAAAGATTGTTGCCAGTAAAATTCTCATAAATATAACTCATTGGTTGTCCAGATGGGCGGAGAAGATGTTACTACTCGTATCCAATCGCGGACAGAACCTGGGCCTTATATACTTTAAAACATTCAAATTACAAGGGTGTACTATCCAACAAGCCCAACAACACCTTGCGTCATTACATTTTGGGCCGAATATTGATTTTGGGGCCGTAATTAGCTGCAGATTAGTTGTTGATGTTAAATTTCTTAGAGGGTTCCAACCTAAAACCAATTGGCAATAGGTAGAGTAACCTCAAGAATTTATTAACCAGACTTGGGTGGCTTAGATGAGCAGTGTGGGATAATTTAACACTCCCCCTCATGTGCAGCCCAGATGCACGTGGAGGTACGAATTGAGAAGGCTAAGAGATTTGACTCGGGCAAAGGAGACTTGACCACGTGAGAGAAGGCCACCCAAGACCTAGCTCTGATACCTTGTTAAATTTCTTGGAGGTTTCCAACCTAAAACCATGATACCATGTTAAATTTCTTGGAGGGTTCCAACCTAAAACTAATTGGCAATAGGTGGAGTAACCTCAAGAATTTATTAACCAGACTTGGGTGGCTTAGATGAGCAATGTGGGAGAATTTAACAGTTGAGGTTCTAAAACTCTGCAGCTTAGAGTTGATCCCCCCAACATCATCACATGAGCCTCAAAGAGCATTATGAGGCTTTCGTTGGACCCAGTCCATCACTGGCCCAGAGGTCTAGAATCGGGCCCATGCGTGAATTCATAAGAAAAAAAAAAAAAAAAAAAGATGCAAAAAGAGCCAGCTACTTGAGCTCGATTTGTGATTAACTCGTTCAAAGTCCGTTAGTGATTTACTCTTTTATCTTAGCAACTCAAGTTTGAACTCGGTCGACAGTCACGCGAGTCTGCACAATATGAAAAATGAAGCTCGTCAATCTCAATTTGTCATCGACTCAATTAAGGTACGCATAGTTTTTCAAAAGATTTTAGCAACCCAGTTGCTAAAATCACCATGATTTTAGCAAATGAGTTCAGCAGGTGCTAAAATCATGATTTTGAAATCAAAAAATGAAGTGGTTCCGTATATCGTTTTTCGATTTTTTTCGCACCAAATTAAAGTACTCCTCGTGTACTTTAATTCGGTGTAAAAAATTCAAAAAATAATACATGAAAACACTTAAACACTCATTTGCTAAAATCACCATGATTTTAGCAAATTGCTAAAATCTTTTGAAAAACTATGCCAAAGAATGTTCAAGACTAGTTCAACACTAAAGTCGGGATCAAGAAGGGAAATGGCTGCTCGGTTACTATGGAAAGATGGTATCGAATACAAGCTTGGAAACAGAGCTATGGGCAATCTACCGGGGGTTGACTATCATTTTTGAGAAAAACATGCCCAAGGTCGTTATTGAATCTGACTCGAGTATTGCTGTGAAGTTAGTGAATGAAGGGGCCCCGGAGAATCACCCTCAACGTAATATCATCAACGATGCAAAAGTTCTTCTGACCCGTACGGAGGCGACTCTAACTCATATTTTCAGAGGAGGAAATGAGTGTGCGGACCACTTGGCCAAGTTGGGAGCAGAGCAAGACGAGATTTTAATTCTCATGGATACTATGCCTACTTCTATTAGGGAGTATATAAATAGGGATAGCTTTAATATTAGGCAAGTGCTTGACTGAAGTTTCAGCTTGTTTTTTGTGTTGGTTTTGGGTCTGTTGCTCTTTTATGACCGCTCATATGTGGCGTAACAATCTTTCGTCTACTTAGTTTATGAAATTCCGAATTATCCAAAAAAAAAAAAAACACTAAAGTCGGGATTAAATGAACCCACCACTTGACTCGACTTTTTTAAAAGTTAAAATGAGTGTTGTTTGGCTTCTATAAATAAATAACCCAACATATTACCACAATAATATTGAAAGTTCGTCCAAACCAGTGCGACATTAGTAAAGTAGTGACAGTAGTGGTGGCTAGCTCATGCGGTAGAACTCTTAGATGTCTCACACTGAATTCCAGGATCGAGTCTCATTCTCTCTTCCCAAATAGATTAGGAACGACGAATGACAAAAAATCAGAACTTAAATTTTGTTTTTTACAACATTGATCAATATGAAAACGAAGTTTAATCCTACGACGTGTTACCTACTCCTACTAGCCTACGTATCCATTCGCTAGGAGAAGCCAGAACAAGGTTGAGATCGTAAGAATGCGATATGTCATCTCTTAGTCCATTCCGCAATTATTAGGATTGGAGAAACTGCAATCATTAGTTCCGAACTTTAACTTCATTTTTTTTCACCAGGTGCCCTGGCCAGCTTTCCGGCATTCTGTAAAAAACAGGCATGTCAGGACTAAGAAATTCATAGTATATTCATTTCTCGAGGCCTGACTTTAATAATTGAACCCTGATCAATTGTGCGGAGAGCAAAACGCACTAAACAGCCGGGGGTTTCCAAACTTTTAGTGGTGACGAGAAGACTAGTACAGCTGCTAGCGTATGGAGTATGGACCCCAACTTGTGAAATTAAGATCAATGCTTTCATAGAAACCACTAGTTCGTTTTCCTTAAATATGTGGCAATGTACCTGTATTTTCAGATGTGGTTATAAAGTGTGAAGGCAAAGCAACCATAAAGCCGATATAAGATCACACCCACTTGAGAGATCTGTCCTGTTTTTCCTGCCTTCCCAAGCAAACTATCAGCTGGAATACTTACCATACCATCTCTCTCTCTCTCTCTCTCTCTCTCTCTCTCTCTCTCTCTCTCTCATGATATAGAGAGCCAAAAATACTTACAATCAAAATAATGAAACCAAAAAAAAAAAAAAAAGGGAGAGCAATTCAGATAGAAAGGTATGTCGGCACAACGAAGTTGGTAATAGATCAACATCATTATAAAAGCAAAAAATGCAAAGTTTGTTTAGCGTGTCGTTGTACCTCGTTCATCATTTATATGAATTATCCTCGCGATGAATTAAGAGGAAAATTAAACGTAATAACAAACGAGTCAAAACAATTAACTGACAAAATCTGAGAAAAGAAATTCTAGAGAAAGAAAAAATGAGAGAAATCAATTCTTAATTGTTTATTATCATTTGTATCTGTTAAGGGCGAAAAGGACGTTAAAGGGTCGGTTTTGGTTTTCGAACCGTTGGGATTTCTTTAGAGCACAAAGGAGATGTGGAAGTATTTTCGATTGAAAATTTTGAATTTTGGGGTGTAGAGGTAGATTCAAATGAGAGAAAATTGGGAGGCTTTGCTTTTCTCTGTAGGTGGATGGGTGTTTTTTCACTGGCTTCTTGCCATCCTCAGATTGTTATTCTCCCTTTTGGTTCCTAGCTCATGTGATTGTCGAGGGTGAGAGAGAACTTCTTTTGTGGGTTTCCTCTTGCTTTGTCTTGATGTCTTGTGCTTAGAATTCTTTTAATATTTGTAATTTGTTTTCAAAAATTAATAAAATTCTTTTTGTTGTTACAACAGAGAAGAAGAAGAAGCCCTTATATACTTGACACATGCAACCAACTAATCTCATTGGACCAAAGGATTAGCACCTAGATTGCTGAGCTGGCAGACTACATGCTCCACTTTCAACTACTCCCTCCGTTCCAATTTATTTGTCCCTTTTGGGAGTAATGCCACTTTTTAATTGATTATATCTCACAATTTATATTATTTTACGTGATTTCAAAAATACTGTCTTATAGAATTAATTGACATCTATCAAACAAGATCGATATTGAATATAAAATTCATTATCGATTTAAAGTTATAACTTATTTTTTATCCGGTTAGAATAGAACGAGGGACCAAAATTTGGGGACGGAGGGAGTTTAACTGAATTAAAAAAATACGATTCAAATCCTATTGAAATGAAAACCCAATTTGCAAATGAAATTAAGGAAAACTAGTGAGAGCTCACTAGTTTTCTCTTCATTTAAGAGACTCATCACTAATTTTCCCTATTTGGAAATGCAGTGGTTTCCTTAACATTAACCGGGTGGTACAAGTCATATAAAAAATATTAAACTTAATTAATCCGAATTGAATTCGAGAGTCGAGACGACGAACACATGCCTAATTAATTTCTCAAACCAAATTAAAAATTGCAAACTCACCAATTTGTTATTGATGAGATTTCAAACTAAAATAGGTCCCTCTCACCTAACTACTAAAAACCACTCCCTCTCTCCCTCCATAAAACCCCTCCTCACCATTCAAGCCAACATATTCCATGCACCATGACCAACCTCACCTTCTCCTTCTCCCTCTCCCTCCTCCTCCTCTCTCTCCTCCAATGCACCACCACCACTCTAGCCCAGGCTCCGGCATCCCCACCGGTCCCTTCCGGCCCCCCAAACATCACGAAAATCCTCGAAAAAGCCGGCCAATTCACCATCCTCCTCCGCCTCCTTGGCACCACCCAAGTGGGCAACCAAATCAATAACCAACTCAACGACTCCAGCAACGCAATGACCATTTTTGCCCCGCCCGACAACGCCTTCTCGAGCCTCCAGTCTGGCACGCTCAACGCCCTCTCCGATCAACAGAAGGACGAGTTGATCCAGTTCCACGTGGTCCCCGCGTTCCTCTCCATTTCCCAGTTCCAAACCGTTAGCAACCCGTTGAGAACCCAAGCCGGCGACTCCGGCCCCGGAAAATTCCCTCTCAACGTCACGACGTCCGGAAACCAAGTGAACATAACCACCGGCATCGTTAATACGACGGTGTCTGGTACTATATATACGGATAACCAGCTTGCCGTTTATCAGGTGGATAAAGTGCTCCTTCCCTGGAGTATATTTGGGCCTACCCCGCCGGCTCCGGCTCCGGCGCCGATATCTGCTAAGAAGAAGAAGAAGGTACCGGCTGCCGACGTTCCGAGCTCCGACAATGCGGATGCTGCCGGTGCGGGTGGTCTGTGTGGAGATTTAATAATGGTGCTTGTGATGTCCATTGGAGGTGCTGTTTGTGCGGGCTTTTTATCGTGACGATGAACGGTGGTGATTGAGTTAAGTGGAGGGTGGGGTCCATCCCTCCGGAGTCTGGTTGTATAATGTCAATTTTGAGGATTCTCCAGTATTTGTTTTTTTATTTTGGGTTTTTCTGTTTTCTTCTTCCAATTGTTTTGGGTGAATTTAATTGCTGGTCCTGGCTTTTTACCTCATAAATGTAGACATGCACGTTTTTTTTTTCAAAAAATGATATATGCAAGGGAAGATTTGCAAGAAATCACGCAAAGAAGGCTCTACGGGCCCAACACGGATCCTAAACGGCTGATCTGAGCCGCTCAAAAATTTTAGAAACACATTTCGAGTGGGCTTGCGAGAAACCATCTCCATCCGATATGTGTGGATGCTTGATCCAAACTTTCATTTTTGAATGGCTCAGATGAAAAAAAGAAAAAATTAAAATTTGGATTGAGCATCAAAACATATCGGATGGAGCTGGTTTTTAACGGGCCCACTCGAAATGTGTTTCTAAAATTCTTGAGCGGCTCGGATTAGTCGTTCGGGATCCGTACTAGGCCCTGCAGGTCCTTCCCTGCGTGATTCTCTGCAAATATTTTCCTTGCATATAACATTTCTGTCTTCTTTCCCTATTCTTGTATGTAATTTGAGATTATTATTCCGATTCGTCAAAAAATACCATGAGCGGTGAATTTAGATGTCATAAATCATGAAACTCATTTTCATGCACAAAATATCATACTAGCATAAAACCCGTGCTATGCACGGGATCATGAATAGCATAAAGTAAAATAGCAATAATTAACCAATGTGTCGTCCGAAATATAATAAATCTTTTGTGTCTGTATTCATTTGGTTTAAAAGGCATTGTCCAGTACTAATTTATAAAAATAAGAGAAAAAAATAGCACAAAAATGAAAATTATATCAATTACTCCTACCCTTTAAATTGCTATTTTTGAAATGAATTTATTATATACTGCAATACTATAATAGATTTTGACTTGTATCTACATTTTACTATATATCATACCTCAAAGGTACTTAATTTTGTAATGGAAAATAAGAATGCAAGAGAGAATAAGGCAAAATTGTGAACTTCAAATTCAAAATTGAAAAAAGAGTTATGGTAATAGAATTATTGTCACATGCTCTATTCAAAATCCTAGTATATTATAAACCAATGAATTATTATCATTTGTTGCATCCACGTTCTTTCTCACAAAAAGACACTCTGTAGCAAACCTGTGCTATATGCACGGACCGATCCAACCACACATGGTGGGGAGATGGGGTGGATGCTAATGTGTCATACCACCATTGTTTCAAACCAAACTTTTTTTCACCATAATATGACTCTGGCACCCCGTGCAATGCAAGGAAACTAAAATCAAAAGAAAAAAAAAATAGTGTTGCTTTGCTAATTTAATTACAAACAGTCATTTACTTAGAAAGTTTGATATGGATTGAACTACTAAGATATACAATTGTTATGTTATTTTGTGTGCTATGATTTTTATGCATAGCAGGGGCATGGTGCTAATATTGAATTGCGTAAAATGAAAGAATATCAATGCATTGGATTTCCTATCAAATACCTCTCTAATCACCTCTTGTTAGTGTGTGATGATTGAATTGATCATTAATTTTAATTTTAAGTGCATTTCATACACCCTTGAGAGGATTGCGGGTGTGCTCATAAATCTTTGAAGTCAACACATAATGCATTTTAGGGGGGGAAAAAAAGAGTACAAATTTTATGTTGATCACAAAATAAATCAACCAAAGCACCTATAGAATCAATCAAAAAATAATACCTGTAGAATCACTCTTCTTGATGAAGCTGAAGAGATACCAATCTCGCTTCTGCATTTGTAATTTGGATTGGCAATCAATGCTAATACCTCATCATCCCAAACAATCACCTCCTTCATTTATACTTTTCATTCAGACTTCACATCCTACATAACAGTCAAATATTTTTCTAGAACTCAAAACTACAGTGAAAAAAAATTAAAATACATGAATGAGATGGATCACAAAAGAAATGTCATTTGGAAGAGAAGAGATAGAATAAGACGACAAATTTAGGAATGAATTCTCCTTTGGGGAATTAAATCTCACCTTAATGGAAAGCAAATCTCATGTGGAGGAAGTTCTCGAAGTTGAATCCACATTGAACATTTGTAAATTTTTTCTTTTGGTGAGATCCCTTTTAAATTTAAACACTATAGCTACTAAACTTTGTCCAATTAACTTTTTAAACTGTATTCGTTTATTTTTGAATGGTAAATTATCTCCAAGAATCAAGTCTACCCCACATTTTTTGGAATAGATTATTAGAAAAAGTATTTTTATTGCAATTCTAGTGGAAAATTAATATAAGCATTGTAAATATACCAACCAATCAGTTCGTGCCACTTGTCGCAATCATAGGCCTACTCACGAAAACCCTTCCTACAATACTATATAAGATAATTGTCAATCTTTTCGTTAATATAATTTTTATGGTAACCTAATATAAGAATTCTTAATCTTTCCTTGGATTTCGGAAATAATTGCTACTTTCCTTCATTAGTCTTCATTACTTCTGTTAATTTCAAATTTGAAAAGATTAATGAAGCTTAACTCGGTAAAGAATTAAATACTACCATTTAGGACTTTGCTAATTGCTAAAAAAGTGCAAAGGATTGGGGGACACGTGGCAAGCTGAGGAAGCTCTATTCACCAAAAGTCATCCTGCAATACTAATATAGATAGGCTTTAAATGTCTGAGAATTAAGGGAAGTTATAACCATCCATAACTTAAAATATGAAAGTGGGCCAAATAGAGAATAAAATGTTGGATGTTAATTAACTAGGTGATAAATATAGAATTGGCCACATCTATTTAAATACGGGGTTCGGATTAAACTTGAAAAAAAAAAGTGAAGACTCGTGCATGAACATTGAAACTTCAAAGTTGCAGCGGGTGCCAAAGCACTAGCAATGCATCTTTACGGTGTCCATTATCTGATTATCATGATCCGAATAATCTGTCCTATAAAATTAGCCGAATAATCTCTTCTACTATCAAGCAATAATTTATGAAAGAATTACAAAATTGATCAGCCGTTGATGCAGACCAATATTAGAAGTATTTTAGAAATATAGGAATTTTATTTTATTATTTCATATTAGTATTTTAGTAGGTGTGTTTTATTTTAATTAAGATTTTACTTTCCCAGTTTGTTTTAATGCAGTAGGAATATTTATTTCTATATCTTGCTAGGATTATTCGAATTAGGAAATTAGGGATCTTAGAGTAATTTGTTTCCTAGTTTAATTTTTCCTTTTTTCTTTAATCATTTATTAACCGGGATTCAGTTTCCTGTTTTGCTGTTTCCTTTTTGTTCATAGAGGGAGTACCTCTTGTTCAAACTTGTTCAAGTTTATTCTTGTAAATAATTTCGTAAAAGGAGGCTTCTCCCTGCATCAGCCGTCGTTAGCAACATAATTATATACTCCCAACATAAAATAAAAAAATAGTGTAGTAAGAAAGAAAAGGTCTCCGCATGGTTTTCATTACTATCTTGAAGGCCATTCATCACTCGTCAACCTCCGAAGATCAAAACAATAAAACGTAATTCGGAAAAAGAATCCTCTTCATCTCTACTTCAACACAAGAAGAATATTTAAACAAATTCCAATTCAAAACATAAACATAATAGGAGAGAAATTTGCAAACAATTTTTGTGGCGTTTCTAGTTACATTGGAATCAGATCAAGTTAGATCCGATAAATTAAAGTATAGGGCCAAATCGGTAGTAGTAGAGCTTGCCAAACACCTGGAGGCTAGTGACGAAGCCAATGAAACATAGGCTCATAACGAGAACCACCATGGGGCTGATCTTCAGCCCTGGGGCGTCGTCCGTGTAAACCTCAGCACGTTGCTTCCATTTCCTCCTCCACCTCAGCCTCCGCCACCGCCAGGTAAAACGCAAGTGATTTCCACACTCTTTTTTTTTTGTGTTTTAGTATGTATAACAGGATTCTAATTAAATTTCTCCTAAAATTTTCACTAAAAACAAAAAAAAACGGATGTGAAAATCATTTCCAAGAAAAAAACTTCTTAAAGTCGATAACATGCATACGGATCCTAGAGTGAGTCTAGGGCACCAAATCTCAATCGGTTGATTAATGGACCTAATCCAGTCAAAGTCGGCCCAAGCCCACAAAGCATACAAACAAACGTTGCTACATATCTTGAAACAGTAAATAAAGATATCTGACGATCGAGACTCGGGACTCTTGTCTTTGTTGATGGGCTTGGTATATAATTAATGGCCCAAATAACCATGGGCCACAGTTAAGGCTTAAACAAAATATGACGTATGATCTTTGATTCCTGCTAATTCTCAATTTTGTCATGCATTGTATGAAGGAATTATAAGGAGGATATGGTAGAAATAAATCATACTAAGGCAAGATTAGGCGCTTTCAAGACCTCAGAATGATAGTACCATTTAAGGCATGAAATCTTCGAATAAACTGGCTCGCTTAATCGTGACTCAAACTCAAACCAAAAAGCTTTGAATACTATTTTCCCGGGTCAGGGCCTCTTGCTTTATAAATTAAATTCTTTCGACTATTAAAAAAATGTCATTGTTATACTTTTGAATTTAAAAAAAAAAAATCGATATAAATGTTTGTTGTGTTTTGTTTGGTTTTGTTGTTTGTCTCTTGTAAATATGTTTCATTCTTGCAACAAATTGATCACATGGAAAGGAGATGACATCTACAGTACTATATTGTCTGGACTTGATAATTACCATCCACTTGATTTTCTGGGAGGGCACAAAACAAAACGCATATCTCTCTCTGTAGCTCTTTGCTTCGCCATATAAGGGAGTAAAAACAAGTTGGCCTAATTCACCATGATAGAGATTGGGTATCTTTTTAACCATTCAGTTTCTTTCCTTTTCTAGGCTACCTTTGGTGGTCACCATTGATTGAACCCACCACCATTTTTGAGAGAGAGACATATATTTTGATTTTTTCCAAACTTATATCAATCTCGACAATTAATTAATGTAAGCACAGCTGTCCAAGGACGGAGTTGATACGCAGCGGCCTCTGCAAAGTTTGTCCCAAATCTGTTTAACAATACCAATATCGGTAATCAATATTATCAATGTAGTTAAATTCCGACCTGCCAAAATATTGAAAAGTTACGTATGTAGATGAAATACGTTGCCATTTGCTAAATTTGGTATGTAGAATCTTTAATGTAAATGGATAGAACACATTTTATTTATTTTAAGGTTAGTGTTACCACTCAAGTGTTCGAGTCCAAAGAAAAAAAAAAGATGGTTCATAATTATGGTTTTAAGGTTAGTGTTACCACTTATCCGGAAAACATTTATCATGACCATTTGACACTTTTGGTGGTTTTTTTCAATCATGTGTGAAACTTTGCTAAAGGCAGTAAATTAATTTGTGCTTGTGATGCCCAAGTTGCAAGCTTGTAATCATAAGGATACGATTTGTCTCCCTAGCTGGTCCCACTGAATTTATCAACCAAGGATCTATCTAAATAAGGGTAATTAATACGAGTCATAATATTCATCAATCTATGTTTTCCCCCAATGAGTTGTCTTTCTTGTAAAATGTAGATCTTACCCCATCATGTCATTTGATCATGGGTAACGGCTGCAAAGAAATTAAGCTGCTCGCAAGTTCGGCTCGGTTCGTTTAGTAAACAATTCGGGCTTAAACTCAAGTTTTAAACTTGTGTAGTGAACTAGCTGAGTTCGATGCTCTAAAATAACTAGAATACGAGTAAATTTGAGTATATTTCACAAGTAGAATATTATATTTCGTGTACATTAATTTTCTTTGTCATATTGACTGCAAATTCATAAACCACAAATATTTTAAGATGTAATAAAGTTCTTTATAGCAATGAATTATTTATTTATTTATTTTTATAACCCAATGAAATATAGCTTCCAAAAATTTGTACTGCAATATTAAAAATCAAATTAATCTCTCGGGATTCATCAAAGTGGTTATGAGAAAGTAATAAGCGCTTTTCTACGAGGTCACATGTTTCATTTCCATGGAGACCAAACATTCTTTAACCTTGGGGCCAGTGGAAGTTTATCTGTGCATTAATTTTAGAACCCCAAAATTAATGAAGAAATGCGCAAACTAACCCAGACATATGGTTATTAGGGGAAAAAAAAGAGACTAAAGAATCAAATTGGGGTTGGAGGCTGGGATCACGACAAAAGCATATGATAAAAGGCTACGATGAATGCGGGGGACAAACGACCAAACGTCCCACCACGGACAGCAATTTTTGGGTGTTGGGCGGCACCACGTAGGGGTGCTCGAGCACCTTTCTCAGGCGTCAGGGTTGGCCCTAGCTAAAAGCGAGAGGTGCGATCATTTTAGATTGGCATAATTTTTCAAAAGATTTTAGTAACTCAGTTGCTGAAATCATCATAGTTGATTTTAGCAAATGGGTTCAGCAAGTGCTAAAATCATAGTTTTGAAATCAAAAAATGAAGTGAATCTGTGTATCGTTTTTCGATTTTTTTGCAACAAATTAAAATACTCCTCGTGTACTTTAATTCGGTGTGAAAATTTCAAAAACTAATACACGGAAACACGTAATTTTTTGATTTGAAATACCATGATTTTAGCAACTGAGTTGCTAAAATCTTTTGGAAAACTAAAAATAAAGTCCCATTTTCCATAGAAGTTGTGCATATAAAATATGTGATTTAGCTTAGGTTAGAGCTAGCTTGATTGTTATGTGCATGTATGATAAATCTTGTTGTCATCTTGTTGTCCCAAGTTCAACTCCATGAGACTCTTTTGGCCAGGTATTATTTTGTCTTATTTTTTTATGGGGCACTTAAATAATCATCCTTTTAGTCACTTGAAATTAGAAAATCATCCTGAGGCTATTTAGGAGTTACGTTTCCATCCCGAGATTCAAATAAACCCTAAAATGCCCTTTATATATATATAATTATATAATTGTAATACATTAAGGGATTGAGTACTAAATTAAAAGTTGCATATATGGGGCGGTAGGAAGTGGACCATTTTCAAAATTATGAGGTCATCTGTTGCAATTACGGGATTGGGGATAAAACCCAATCCCCAAATTTTCGCCTCAGCTTTAGAACCCATTTCAATCCTATTGATTACGTCTATCATCCATCCTCCATCATCCAGCCATCATCCATTTCAATCCTTTAGAACCCATTTTCGCCTCCATCATCCATCCTCCATTGCCGCCAATCGACGTCATTCATCCCCGTCCTCCATCATCGTCTTCCAATCCTGTTGATTACCACCATCCTTCGTCGTCATAGATCACAGTCGTCCTACATCGTCGGGCTATATATCCAACCAGAGGACTTCAAAAGCTTTTTGGAAGGAATTAGGTGCATCAAAGTCCAATGATATTTGTTTTTGCCGTGGTGGTATCAAGAATTAATGGAGTTATTCGACTCTTCGATCGTATTTACCATGATTTCTGGAAAATCCTTTGACTCAACGTTCGTATTTACCATGATTTCTGGAAAACCCTTCAACTCTTTGTTCGTAGTTACCATCATTTCTGAAAAATCATGAGTATGAACTACTGATTTACCATGTACCATGTAAATACTATATTTCTGTCCATTTCTATTTACCATGAATTGTAATTTTCTGAATAATTAGTTGGTTTTCGAGTTTTTTGCCCACCTACTTGTTTGTTTTCCCACCTCCTTGTTATTAGTTGTTATTTAGTTTATTATGCAATTTGAATAATTTTACACGGAATAAAACAAAACAGAATGTACTCATGAAGTTTTCCCAATCATGGTAAATCTGATCATTACAAACCATCGATATGGTAAATTTGAACAAATAATAAACTGTGACCATAAAAAAATTGATCATGGTAAAAATTAAATACGTGATTTTTTCATGGTAAATATATTCAAAGAGCATGTTAAACCATAAAAATGAGAAAAATGGGGTAACTAATTATCTCACCACAGTCACTACCCCCTCTTTTTCAAACATCCCTAATAATCCGGTGAACTTCAACCCATTTTTAAGTTTTGACGGTAAACCACTTGATCACAACAAAATCAATCCTCTTTTGAATTTCAAAAATTATTTCCGTTGTATTTTTCATCCTCTAATATTTTCATCCTCTAATATATAGGAAGGGTAATAATGGTAAGTCACATTAAAAGAGGATGAAAACATATTTCCATAAATAATGGGGGATGGAAATCTAATTTGCACCCAAAAATCGGATGGATATTTAATTACCTCTTTTTTTATTGGATCTAGTGTAGATAAAATAAAACTATTGCACCACCTGTATCAAAATTTAGTTATGGTATAGTAGTTGTAGATGTTACTCAAGTCCAACATAAATATTTCAATAATATTTTATTTTCTCTAGTTTATTTTAATGTTACTTTTATTTTTTAACATCAAATTCACAAATAACTAATTGTTGACAATAAATAAACCATAGTAATATATTTTCACTCACAATTTGGAAGAACCCCATAATTAATTAAAGAAAACGGGTAGTATGAGTAGTACTTTGTTATGTTTGGTCTTTTTTTCTTTTCTAATTGTATAAAATTTAAAAGTTTATTTTAGTTAAATTACGAAATTAAAATACCATATCTAATCTTTTTACCCTATATTTGTCACCTCTAGTGAATTTATTTTACCAAAAATTTAGGGTCCATTTTTTTAATTTCGCTTTTAGCCTCCAAAATCTCAGGCCAACTTGGACGGTCCAGATTTTATAGAGAAAGAGTAGAGAGAAGGAAGAAATCAGGGTTGTCCCAAACACTTTTGGACGATCAGGATGGATATTCCGGTATGGCCACGTGGTGCCCGCCCAACACCCAAAAAAAAATTCCACCCTGACAAAGATAATTTGACAAAGCGACTATGTATTATAAATAAGTCAGTGGGAAAAATTGTCGTGGGATTTTTCAATCTTTTCATAATCCCATATTTATGTTGTTTCTAATTAAATTAAGTGTATAGATTTCACGTGAATGTACAGGGTTAAAAAATGTTTAGGGGCTTAGGTGCTCCCTCTTTAAGGTTCTAACATCTTGAGTTATAAGTTAGCCAGAATATCTTGAGTTATAAGTTGGCTAGAACATCTTGAGTTATACCTTAAAAAAAAAACTATTAAAAATCTACTCGGGTAATTAACTAATAATTCTTCTTCCTCAATACTTGGGGTGAGTTCACGCCATTGGTCACACGATATTTTCGGCATCTACTTCACTATTTGAGACAAGTTATTTCCTCTAACTAAATAGCCTAATTGATCTTTTTTAGTTAAAATGGAGTAGTATTTTGAGGGGATCCGGATCCTCTACGAGAATTTCACTGCGAGGATCTTGTGAGGGTTTTGTTGTGAGTTTGACAACACACCAAAAAGGAGATCCAATGGCTCACAGCCCCCTTCCTTGCTTTTAAATCAAAAGGGCGTCGTTTTGATTGAAAAAAAATCTGACGGAAAATTGATATCTTCTTCAGCCGTTTATTTTTCTTTTGCCGTTAGTGTTACCCAATGGCTCAACAGACTATCTTCTTCTGCCATTACTCAAATTTCAAGTGGCTTTTAAGCTTTTTTCCTTTATTCATTTTTTCCCAGATTTGTTCTTCTTTGTTAGCTCAAATTTTAATTGGCTTAATTTTTTTCCTTCATTCAATTTTTTCCCAAATTGTTGGATTATCTCTTACCTCAATTTTTTGGTTAGTCTTATAAAAAATCATTTGAATTAGATAATTGTAAACAACAAATCTAATTTTCAAATTTTTCATTCAAAATTTAGGATCCTCAATCCTGAATACTAAATGAATTTTGAAAGAAAAAAGTTGAACGATCATGTCCATGACACTCGTGCATAGCATGAATAAGCCATACCACTTAGGAAATTTCGACAAACTAGACTTCACATCTGCCCTTGAAATTACGACATACTAAGCCTCCAGAAAAGAAAAAAAAAGCACTAGCTGAAACAGGAAATGGGATTGGATTACATATCCCGTGCAATTGCATTCTTATTGTTTGAACAAGAATCTGGGGAAAAAAAAAATTGACAACCATGGGCAATTCCAAAGTTTCACAATCAATTCATGTCCAACACACATAGATCAAAAGTTCGATGAAGGCCACTCTCCAACTAGTGAGTTACCATTGTCCAAAGTGATTGGCACTTGGCATGTATCCAAATTGCTCGGCATTAGAAGTATCAAAAAACTCACCAAGTATAATATTGAGGAACTTGTTCGGTGTTAGAAGAGAATAAAGGGGTTTCTTTCTTTGCTATGAAGAGAAGAACAGTTTGGGGAAGAAAATAACGAAGGAGGAAGAAGAAGAAGAGAAAACAGGGTTTGTGGTGGCTTACTAAAACTAACGGCAGAAGAAAAATAAACGACAAAAGAAGATATCAATTTTCCGTCAGATTTTTTTCCAATCAAAACGACGCCGTTTTGATTTAAAAGCAAGGAAGGGGACTGTGAGCCATTAGATCTCCTTTTTGGTGTGTTGTCAATCCCACAACAAAACCTTCACAAGATCCTTACAGAGAAATCCTCGTAGAGGATCCGGATCCATTTTGAGGTAAGTCTGGAAAAAAGAAAAAAAAAAAAACGTAACTCACCCTTGTTGCTTATTTTTTCTGTTACTACAGTCTCCTGTCTATCCGTGGCTTCAATAGGGATGTGTTGGGCAATTTTGTCGACAAGCAGTGAGTGATTTTGTCGACAAGCAGTGAGTGGTTGGCAATTTGGCATAAAGAAGAGTAACCGGCGTAAATCTCGAGGGTTTGCTTTTTTCATTCCTGACTTGTTCCTATCTGCAGTTTTAAAAAATGAAAAATGAAGAAAGAATTGTTCCCATAGTCTCGAGTGTATGCTTAGACTGATTTTCTCATTTTCTAGAACTTCTAAACACGGACTTCGCCGGTCATTCTCCTCACATATATTAAATAGCATTTTTATAAAAGTTTTAGGACTTTGGAAAACAGTGTTATGAGTGCGATAGCGAGACTTTTTTTTTTTTCAATAGCGAGTCTTTTTTTTTCCAATACCAAAAGTTCTCTCAGAGTAAATAGACTCAACACCATACTTTTTTTTTATAACCAGGTGTCCGGACTAGCTTTCACGCACATCGATTAATCCTGGGAAACTAATCACACCGTCTACTAGCAGGGGGCCCATTTAAAGCCAGAACAAAACTCTGTATGGATTGGCCCCAAAAGAGTTAATAACACCTACAAGGTTTTGAACATAAGACCTTAGGAGGGAGCAAACCCTAAGTCTCAAGTCTTGATCAGGCCAACACCTTGGAGTTAAATTAGTTTACACTTACACACACTTTGAATTTTAACGTTGCTTAGTGAGTTGTAGTTAAAAATAAAACTCCTTAGTTCCCCCAAGTAAGGCTAAGTTTTCCATTCTTAGCACTCGTTGCTAAAAATCATTTTTACTTAAAAGTGCTAAAAGATCTGTGCTAAAAATCATTTTCTTTCCCATTAGCTAAGTCATTTTTGCTAAGAGTAAGGTTTAATGACATAAATGACACCAATTGCATAAAAAAAAATAAGGCTGGACTCCAAAAAAAAAAAAAAAATTACACCTGGATTGCTTTTAGCAATGGGAATATGAAAGTGTTAAAAATCATGGGTACTAAAAACAAAAAACTTACTCTGATTTTATCTAGGACTATTCCATGCACTAATAGTATGAAAATTTGAGAAGACCCAACTAGGGTCCTTAAAATGATCAGAGAGAGAGAGAGAGAGAGAGAGAGAGAGAGAGAGAGAGAGAGAGAGAGAGAGAGAGAGAGAGAGAGAGAGAGAGAGAGAGAGAGAGAGAAAAGAAGGGTATCCCTTACTATTTAAGATAATGTAGATATGGTAATTTGCTGAAGAAAATTATTATGTCTAATTTCAGGCTTCATTTATTATTTCCAGACCAAATAATGAACAGATGGGATTTGCAGGTTTGGATCCTTACCCAGAGGCCTCCCCAGATCGACCCAACAATCCCTCTCAAGTCTCAACTTTGCAGTATGGTGAGTTGGATCGGTGGGCCTTTTTTGCTGGTTGGTGTGGCTAAAATTTAAAGTTCAAAATTGGAGTAACATCATGCTTTTCAATGTCCAAACACTGGATACTGAAGAAAATGTTACTCCATATATATAGAACAACATTAAGGACAAAAGGAACAAGAAATATATGTGAACCAAAGTTTAAAAAAGTTCAAATAGAACAACATTAATGGCAAAAATACCAGTTGTTTTCTTTAATGACCTTTTTTTGCTTTTTGGTCGTAATTTTTTACCCTTTAGACTACTCTTGTCGAGATGAATGATTAATCCAAAAAAAATAACAGGAATCTACAAAAATTTAGGAAAGACAAAAAAAAAAAAAATTAGAAAGAATTGGGAACTTCTAAATAATGATATACATAACATATATTTTCTTTATTGATATTTAATTGTTCAATTTAAATGTTTGAAAGAAAGACAATACAAAAAGTCAAAATATTAAGTTTTATGTTCTCAAATCCGATCTAAATTTTTGTCTCTATGTGAATTATTCCATCAAGATCAATTCAATGAGTACAAATATTTGAATGAAAGATAATAAAAAAAGAGAAGAAGAAAGTATGCCAATAAAATTTGATCGCCCTAATGACAGTTAAGCCTAAATGTTAAAAGAGTTTTAGCCTTGGACCATGCATGGCAAGATTTTACACCAAAAAAAAAAAAACCTAAAGTGAGTTGCTAGCTAGTTATGAGTTATTGAACCATGCACTCTAAGGTTGAAAAATGAAAGTCTTTCCACCAGGCTTGAGAGCTACGTAGTTGTAATGTTGTTGGATTTTATATTTATTAGTGTAGCAGCCGAGGTCCAAAGGGGCCTTGAGGGGTCAACTGAGGCTCGGTGAACCCCCTCTCCTTCAGTGCCTAGCAGCATTGAACCTCTCGGTTACGGCGTTCCTCGGATGGGTTGGGACCAAGTTCAACAGACGTCCAGAATGGGAGATCTTCGGTTGGACTGATAGCCGAGAAACCACGGCCGCACGGAAACAACAATCAGGCCGAGTAACCGACTTGGTTTGATCTACCCGCCGAGAGGGTAGGAGCACAGCGTGGTCGGTGGTCCGAGAGCCCGGGGCTGGGGTGCTAGCCGAGGGAAGAGCTTACGCCGAGAACCCCTGGGGCCGTCCGGGCAACGGGTGGATGACGATTTGACAAGTGGCAGATAGGATTGAAATGATGTCGGGCGACGTCAGGACGTTGCACTCGAGGCGCATGGCCGTCCACGAGACGGACCGGAGGGTATCCGGGAGTGGTTGGATGCGCAGACGAGCAAGTGGGGTAACGTCAGCTGGGGCGGCGCAGTAATCATTTCGAGCCCACGTGCTTGGTCAGGGAAGGACGACGCGTGGGGGACACGGTGAGCGTGGCGGGGAAGTTTCCCCTCGCCTATAAAAGGGGAGCTCCCCCACCAGGTAAAAGGCTCTCTCTCTCGGATTCAGTTCACCCCCCCCCCCCCCCCCCCAACGACGCCCACCATTCCTTGTCGGAGCTCAAACCATATTTTTACGATCGAAGACTTACTAAACCGTCGGAGGGCCTTCCCGGACCTTTACCGTCCGGACGAGGCGCTAACACGGGTGTTACTTGTGCAGGTCGCCCTCTCACGCGACCCTCCCGCAGTCCGGATTCCTATCCCCATCCCACTTCACAAGGATCAAAGAGGCGAACCGGAGAAGCGCGCCCCACAATTAGTATAGTTTCTCTTGTTCGAATATTTTCTTTTTTGGTTGTCCCATCCCCGGGCTTGCTGCGCTTATTTTTGTTTTGGGTCAAAAAGTATAATTTAATTTTTTTCGTGAAGATGTTGAGCAAGAAGGTAAACCCATACGAGTATTCCGGCATGTAAATTACTTGTAATCAGATAGCGAAGCTTGTGATGGCCTTGCAAATTTTGGATAGTAAATATAAATCGGCTTGGTCTATACTAATTACTAGCATATAACCCGTGCTATGCACGGAGTAAACCAACGATTATTTAAGCCACTTGTCGGTTAAAGATCACTTATTTCTTTTTTATGTGTTTTTGAGCCAATAACATAAATTGCGAGAACATCCTTTATTTTGAGCCACAAATATAAATTGTGTTTTTAGCCACTAACATAAAAACGCTGAGAATTTTGATGAATCTTATGTTTTTTTCTAAAAAAAATACTAATATATGGGCGATTATCATTTGGATGTGTCATTTAAGTTTGGCACACCAATTACTTCATGGGGAGAAATTTTTGGGTGCAAATAGGGTATGGTACACGCGGTGCATAACACATGGTTTTGTTTTGAATTTTTGCTACTATTTCATGATGATACTGCATATAGTTGAATTTTAGCCGAACCCGCAATACGCACGACCACGGCAAAATAAAATAAATAAATAATTACCCAAAAAAATAAAAATGATAATTTAGCCAAAGCCTTATTGGAAGCCTTAAAATGATATCAGTTGACATTTGCCACAATTCATGGAATTAATTTCATTTTTGGAAAGGAAAACCAAATACACTATTTTCTCCTCTTGTGGTCGGGTTTTTAGGGTTGGCGCACTTCTCTTATTTGTTTAAAATAACTAAATGATGTCGTCTCCTCGAAGAAGTTAATCATTTATTCATATCTAACCAATAAAAGTAGAAATTTCCAATTTGCACATTTGGGGGGAAAACACATTTTGCCTAAATTCGAATTTCAAATCTCACAAAACTCTCAATCAGGGAAACGGGGACTCTAGTGTGTGGCATCTAAGCCATCGGGTGTGTTTTCAACGGACCTGATTTCATTGCGGCACTTTGCAGATTTGAGTCGTCCATCCAAGCCGTTGATTGCCGAGATCAACGGCTCGGATACGCACACCAGGGCCGCACAAGTGTATTATCCGTTGCTGGGAGGATGTTGGCCGGTTTGAATAAGCCACTAACCGCAAGTGTATTAAAGACGGGTTATATGCTCTCCTTTAGTTCATATGAAATGGTCGGGAATTAAAAATTGTATAAAGAGAAAATACGAAATCTACATACAAAGTCATGAATAAAGATGACAATTACCAATGGAGTGTTTGGTGTTCTTTTGAGAGGCCAAATTCTTCTCGCATAAGATACAGATCTCACACTGCACGCTGCTTTTTCTTTTACGTTGATTTATTCGTTGTTTGATCGACCATCGGGAGTGTTTTGAGTCTTTTGACATTCAATTTGTCTTTTTTGATTGGAGTGATCGTCAATATTCTCACGATCCATCCTGTAAACAACTTATTAGAGAAGAACACTTATGAGATATCAAAAGAAAAGGATTTTTTAAATACAAAAACACCGTGAATTTACTGTACCAATGCCAAATCATACACTGTGGTAAAAAAACCTATGAAGCAGGTAACGTAAAGGGATATTAGCAGGTAATATACAACTGGGTTATTCTTACACAAATCATCTATATTAGTAATGTAAAGTGACAAAAAATAAAGAACACTAATAAAAAAATAAAATTTTGCAAATGTGAGTTTAACATTCATACTAACTAATCAAGAGAGAAGAATGGCAAGCAAGTCGTTGTGCAAGAAACGCGAGCTACCTTCCTACACAACTAGCATGTCGGTGCGCGAAAATAGCATTCTCAGTATGAATTTTATAGAGTTTGAAATGAAAAAGAATATGAGAGAGATCTACCTTGTAGACTTTGTAAACAAATCATTCCCCTAAAAAGGAAAAAAAAAAAAAAAGGCATTCTATTATCAGTTTAATTGATTCCTTGACAAATCATTCCTTAAGGACGGGAAGAAAAATAATACTAATTCTTTTTCCTTTTCCTTGTTGCGTTTGTATTGAAGGTTAATTGAAAAAGTATAATTATTATTGTTGGGATAGAAAAGAAAATGATTAACAGCATATAATTGCTATCAAAATCATCCATTTAGGAAACTGAAATCATTATAATATTTTTGGAGTTCATAAAATAAAAAATAGTAAAAAGTCAAGGGAGACATATTGCCCCCAAGGCCATCTTCGCAAAAATCCATATTATATTAGATAATTGTCAATCTTTCCTTAGGTGATTGAATTCTACACTCTATTTTGGAGAGTATATAACCATAATCTTAATCGACCCGTAGGAGAGTATTCTAGAGTCAAATTTCACTTTGAAATGGAAGGTGCTTTCCTAGTTTCCTTAGACATCATAGATATGTTTATTTCTTCCTTCCTTTGGGATCTATCAAGTCATTATTTCGAAATTCAAAAAAGATTTATGGATTTGTGGAATGTTTAAATGAATGTGACTGTATTTTCATCACTACCCAATAACTTCTTGCCACACTTGTCGAGCTCATAGCTCTTCTCACGAAAAATCATTCTGCAATAATATATAAGATGCATTTTTAATATCAAGAGGGATCTTGTATACTATCTTATGTGCTACTTAAATTTACAAAATTGATTTTGGCACTCCATTTTTTGTTAACCACACTCCAATATTTGGCTTTTAGTAATCAAAAAGCACATAATATGAGCACTAAAAGACAAATATTGGAGTGTGGTTAATGGTTATCATGTGCGAAGTCGGGATTTTTGCGTAGGGAGGCGGGCTATATCTGTGGAAGAGGAGCAGGAATATAATTTGATGATATATATTTTTTTCAATATAAATAGTAGAGTTTTTTCAAATTGTAACAGGGGAGATATCTCCTGCTAGCCCCCTCCTCCTTCCATTCTTGGTATTTGGAGTGCCAAAATTATTTTTATTAATTACATATTTTTGGGGGGGAAAAATGATAGCAGAAGCTTCTTACAGCTGCAGAAGGTAGCTTGCAGGAGACATATCCAACTGAATTTTTGTCACAATTTGCAACAAAGTGTAATTATGTGACCAAGTCAAGTCAAACAAGCCATTTTTTGAGCATGTTTTTTTGTCGCGTAGATTTAACCTTTAAAGATCCTATAATTCTGGTTTGGGTAAATTAAAAAAACTGGTTTTTTGGTTTTTTTGGTTGTCCTTATTTAAAAAAAAATTGCATTTGTTAGTTTTCGGTCGATTTTTTGTGGTTTTTTGGATGTCACCTTCGTCTTTATTCACAAAACTTTAAGTTTGGCTAATAATTTTATACTTTTTAGATTCCTCTCGTCGAGACAAGCCAAAAAACCACAAAAAATCGATCGAAAACTAACAAATGCAAAAAAAATTTGAATAAGGACAAAACCCAAAAAACCAGTTTTTTCAATTTACCCAAACCAGTTACTGCAACTCTAAAAGATAGAGTATTAATTTGATTTAAAAGTTCATTGACTGACTCAAATGAGGAAAATCTGACCTACTTAAAACATGTTTCTGCTTTGATCTTTTTTGTTTTGGTTACCTTTTTGTATTTTAGAAAAATGTAGGTTTCATAAGGTAAAGTGACAAAAATGTGCAAAACCATAAGAGAGAAGAATCTTCCATCGGATACTACAATTAAGAAACAAAAGATAATATTGAAATGGAAAAAATTGAATTATCTCAATTAGAATGTTGGCTTCTCCCCAAACAGGACAGAAGAAAAGTTTGGTTGCGAATGATCAACCCAAGTCGAGCTTTGAAATATTCGAGTTAGGCTCATTTGAAAGTACCCTAGCTAGCTCGAGTTTGAATAGAGCCCAAATAATTGAGCTTGAGCTCAGCTCGTTTAGTTTCAACGTGTTCGAACTTAATTGATTCGTTTACTAAAACTAGCCTCAACAAACGCACTGATTTTTACAAACAAGTTACAATTACTAACTCGAACTCCTCAACACATTTACTAAACGAACTTAAGACTCCAACCTAAATTCGACTCTTTTACAAATCTAGCCGACCCCATTTAGTATAAAGAGCTCGACGTGTTTGCAGTCCTACCTTCAATATAAAGTAAGATTAACATGGAGTTGGTGTAAAGTTCAATTCTCACCCTCCACAAAAGAACTTTATAATTTCGCCAAATTATTACTACCATATACTCCCTCCGTCCCATTTTGTTTGTCAATTATTTCTTTTGTCTCTATTGCTTATATCTTTTCATCTATAATGTTTTTTATAATTTCGAGGACTTTGTATTATAGAACAAATTGAGATCTATCAAATAAGATTCATATTGCATATTTTTTGAGATCTACATCAAAAGATATAAGTAATAGACACAAAAGAGACAAAAATAATAATTGACAAATAAAATGAACTTCATGATTTTTACAACGATGGAAGTGGTCCACCCTCAAATTGTCCATGTACCCATCATAAAGGGTAGCTTGTCAACTTTCTCGTGATAATGCCGACATAAATTGGTAACCTATCTTGCGTTGAAAAAGATTGGTCATTTTCCTTTTTATCTTATTCTTTTTTCTTTTTACTGTATGAAATGCCAAGGACGAAAAGTATGATATTCCTGCAGCCATTGAGGAAGTTAATTTTTTTTTTTTTTTAATTAAATGACCTTCATGACCTGCAACTTGAGAACAGTTCTGATTAGGGTTCGAGAATTGGTCCAAAACAAATTGATGGAATCAGTCATGTTCAATTTATTTGTGGCCTTTTGCGTACTCACTTCGAGCTCCTTGGTTTGACCTCCTAATGAGATCTAGAATTGAGGTCCCTGTGGGGTGTCTTATCCCGAAGAGGCGAAGACTTGCTTGGTTGCTCTATATGGAGTGCATGTCTCATGGTTCCTCCCTCATGTGCCAATCAATATCTTAGAGGGAAATGTTATCAACTAGGGCACTATTAGCCACAAGCCCACAACCACTTGCTCACCGACTACTCAGGCTCTGTGATCGAAACTCCTCATCTTTTAGAAGTCTCTTATCATAAAAAAGCCATGTTCGTCGGAGGTTAATTTTCAGAACATATTTATGTTGAGATAATTAAATGGGTTCCGTACGTCAATGTATATAATAATAATATTTCTAATCTTTATTTTTGTTCAAGGTAAATGTTTTCTGAGAATTCAATTGTTATTTGGTGAACGAGATATTTGACTTGATTAATGTGATCAACTTTTAATACAAAAATAGATTTTGTTGTTGAAGTCGATTTTGAGAAGACTCAAAAATGGACAAAACCAAACACCGCATATTCATGTGAAATTCGTACACTTAGTCATGAACTGATCATGAACTGTGTGAGGTTGGAGGGAGTTGGGACACGAGGAGCATCCCCCTAATTGGATGTGTATCATATGCACCTAAAAAATGTTGCAAGTTTTTAGCAGTATAAAAGTTACGACACGTACCAATATTGTTGTGAGTTTTTTTTGTAAAAGTTATTAATTTTATTACTAAAAAGTTACGATAATCAAATATTATAATTTCTAGTGAAAATATTATAAATCACATTGCTGAAAAGATATGATTTTTTAGTATATATAAAAGTTACAAGAGGCACCAAAAGTTATTAATCTTTACGAACTGACACAATTTAGCCCACACATTAGGTGCATATGGAGCTTGGAGTTCCCGTAGTGACCCAAGTCACTACATCTTCGAGTGACCTCAATTGTGGGACCTCTTAAATTTTTATTTGGGATCAGAACCGTTTATTTTTTCAGGGATGTTGAACACATTATGGGTACAAAAATTATGATCATCGGAGATTGGTAGATACACAATTGAGACAAATTTGTCTTACAGTGTCCAAATGGTATTGGTCATCCATATAAATAGTATCTGAACATATGACTACAATATCCAATTAATTTGATTTTTTTACATAAAGAATCTATGCAACATTCCTAACAAATTGTGTGATGATCCCAAATACAAATTATAAAGGGCCCACAATTGAGGTCACTATGGGAATGTAGTGCTATGAGTCACTTCACATACCCCAAATCCAGTGCACATGATACACATCTTTAAAGTGTGTGTATTGTAGATCCCTTCCCCATTAATAATTACAAACACGAGTATAGAAACACAGAAAATTATCCAGGACCCACCAGATAATTTTCTCTAAAAACCAACTGCAGATAATGCTATAGATCGTTCCTTACTTCCTTTGTAGATGGACAATCAATAAGTATAAGGTCATGCTGTTCAAAAAATAAGTATAAGGTCATGATAACGACTTGTATAAGATTTGGTCCTGCTCCTATAATCAGGCCACATGTCCCCGTCAACTTGGTGGACCCTCCCTATAAATTGATCGACGGTGCCGATCGAAAGGAGTAATTTTTCACTCGTTCTGTGGTGTCACCACATGGTGTCTCGAAAATTTTCTCGTCCACAAATTCATTGTGGTTCATATTCCATACACTTAGTCGTAAATCCCGTATAAACTTGTGGTAGCGAGAGATGTTGCGATGCCCCGCAACCGCCCAATAATTTTTGGGTCCAATATGCCATTCCGTATAGTTCATTGATGACTATAGACCGTCCAGTCCTAGCACAACAGTTTTAGTAACTGTTTGGGTCCTGTTCTGTCTCTCTCTCTCTCTCCCCCCTCTCAGTGTGTCGTTAGAGAGAGAGGAAGATGAGAACCTAAACATCCTTCGGCTCAGTCGGAGTCTTTCATCTCTTTTAATGTTTTCATTCGTACTTTTTATTCTTTAGAAGTTTAATTAGAGCCCGTTTGGGAACCAAATTATAAATTACATTTTGCATTTTAATTATGAATTGTAAATTTTTGGATTATGCCCAGCATAGACTATGAATAGATTTTGCAACAAAATGGTGTTTATGAGTATAATGATTTGAAAGTCTCTAATTTTTTTATTTTTTTTTACTTAGGAAGTCTTAAATATTACTTTAAAAAATTACAACTAATATTTTTTGTGATGGACATAGGAAATAATCATAACGGAAATAAAATTCTTTCATAATCCCGAAAAATAAATATAATTTTGACAAGTTGTAAAAAACACATTATCGTTGGCTAGGAAATAATTAATAAGTGCAGGGATAATATAGTCTTTTTATCCATAGAAAAAACTCAGAATGCAAAAGTACCACAGATCGAATTGAATATCAAATTGTGCCTCAATTGTGCAAGTTCGATAATACAACCAATATACAAAATGGATAATCAAGACTGCCATACGATCCCTCAATGGGTTAAGATGTTTTCGAAAACCTTACTCCCACTTGCACTTACTCTTTCATTCGCGCTCATGCAAGAGTATTATTCTATCCATCTTTTGTTTCCTCGCTATGGAAGAACTTACCATTTTGACCCCCACAAATAAATATCAATCCCAAATTTTTTGTCATTTTTCACTGTTCACGACATTTCAAAACTATGTTTACATTTTAAAAGCTATATTATAGATCGATATGCAATATCAATCTTTCTGAGATATCTTAATCATTTCTATTATAAAAAATTCAAAATTACAGAAAATATTTAAGATTGAGAAAAATACGTAATTTAAAATTGGCACGCATGCTGAAAAATGGATAAGAAATTTGGGACGAATGGAGTAACTTCCCGCATGATTTTTTAAATTATTTGGCACCGTTCAAAAGATCTCAACGAGTAATTTTGAGTGGTAAAAAAAAAGTTTGAAAATTCTTGTTCCACTAAATGGATTTTTTACCTTTTTGAATTTTTATGTTTTACTAGACATGTCATTCTACTCACATATATCAACAAAAAACAAAAAAAAAAAACCTAAAAAGCCTAGCTTAGTGGAGCAGGTTCCTAGGTTTGGCCTAATAAGTCACTTGATTTACTCCCTCCATCCTCAATCTTTAATCCCAAACACCACCTTTTGTTCTAAATTTTTTGTCCAAATTCAAAACTAGAGGGGCATTATCAAAGAAAATCCAACTTTTACCTTTTGTTTTTTAGAGTAAGTACATGTAATTATGATGTTTTGAAGGGTAAAAAGAGGAAAGAAAAATTAAAGTATGACAAGTATAATTATTATGTTTCCCTAGTTTGTTGAAATCCCTAAAAGCAGTCCACTTCCAGTCAGGGCTCCTAGATTTTTAAAAAATCCGGACCTCCACTTTCCAGATCGAATTTCGACGATCCGAACCGTCCAATGTGTTTAAAAGGTGTTTTTAAGGGTCCTCGCGAGAAATCAGCAAAAACAAATACCGGGAAGGGTTTGATCTGAGCAGTTTTACATAAAAACGAACATATACAGTTTTTATGAAAAATTGCTCGGATCAAGCCCTTCCCGGTATTTTTTTTTTTGCTGATTTCTCTCGGGGACCCTTAAAAACACCTTTTAAACACATTGGACGGTTCAGATCGTCGAAATTCGATCGGGATCTATGAGGTGTGGATTTTTTAAAAATCCGGGATCTTGGACTGGAAGTAAATTGTATCCCTAAAAGAGACCAATAAATTGGGATGGGGGGAGTATTTTATTTTTAGTTTATTGATTTTTTTTGCGTTAGTGAGTTTTGCGTCAAGTTTTCATATATTATTGGTTTGTCTCCATTCCTCTTGTCGAGACGAACTAGTAGTAATACACAAAAAGTTGATGCACAACTATCTAACGCAGCAAAAAAAAATAATTATAGACGAAAAAAATAATCAAACGACTTATTAGAATGATTTTCTGAGGAGCCCGTGAGTAATCAGCTCAATCCAATCTTCCTAAGTACTTATCGCTTCATTCATATGAAGGAATCAGATCATTCATGTAGGATTCGCAAATGAGTCCACGAGCCGGTTGGTACCATCTGTACACATTTTGGTCTCGCATTTCCCTTTTTTTAAAACCAATAGGAGTAGGATTTTTCGTTGGAACGGAAGGATATGATTCATGCGAAGAGGGGGACAGAGACGGATCTTTCAGACGGTCGTGCGGTGCGACATAATGAGTCTGGCAACGAAAAATGCGGGAGGGAGGGGCCGGCCAATGGCAGTGGGGGTAATTTAGCGGTGAGGAGAAGGGTTTTACGTATTTATTACTATTCTCTTTCTTCTATCTTTAGTCTTTACTCCACAGAGAGAAGTTCACAAAGGGGTGGTTAATCTAAATTATTCTCTCTCTCTCTCTCTCTCTCTCTCTCTCTCTCTCTCTCTCTCTCTCTCTCTCTCATCGTTTTTAGAGTTTTTAATATTTTTGTGCTGTTATTTTGAAATTATTTGTTCATCTTGATGAGAGTGTAACTCAAACAGATAGATAGCTGAATTTTTTCTCTTATGTGATTTCTTTGTCAAGATTCAAGACGAAAAATAATTGAAAAAAATTCATGCAAATTTTTTTAAAAAACATAAGAAATTAATTAGGCCAAACTTCTCCTAACTTTGTCTACCAAGTGTCAATTAATCACAAAACATGAACAACATGTGTATAACAATGAACACGTGTAAAATAAATTGAATTTTTTTTATATTAATATTCTAGGCGAAGTTTACCAATTACCGGCCTTGTTAACGACTCACTAAATTCATCTTATTAATAATTAGTTTCTGTGTTTAGACTACGCTGAAAGGATTTATGGTATACAATCTATCAAAATTTGATGATCGACGGATACAAGTGTTCCACAAATCCTACAATGACCGCACGAACATTATTTGTCCAGTCAAGAATCCATTGATGAATTGCCTGACAAGTTCTATTACATAAATAATTTGGATTATTTTTTAGCCTATGATGTACTATAAACTGATCAAGACTCAAGAGCAAAATTGAAGGCAACCGGACGAGA
>OY978216.1:10369281-10398772 GCA_963854785.1 Vaccinium vitis-idaea | reverse complement strand
GGAACCAAATAAAGTGAGTGTCTATATTTCTCCTAGGAGCTTGTTATTAGCTTTGTCTTATAATTGGGTGTCTGGACTAACTTTCACATACCTCGACGAACAAGAGCTTATTATAATTTATTTAAATTTTATTCACGATTGAAAGACTTTTTAGACAACGGTCATTTATTTTTTGGGCAATGATTTCACACTCCCCTTTTGATATTTGCACTCTATTTTGTGTCTTTTACTAAAACTTTTATAGGAGTATATAATTTTTCCATTAAAAGACAAGAAAAAGAGTGCATGCCTTAAAAAAGGGAATGTGAAAATCATTTTCCTTATACATTTTGTAAAAAAAAATAAAATTTAATGGCATTTTCATACTTTTCAAGAGTTTTTTACTTTTTGGTATATATATATGGGTAGCATACTATATTACGGAGAGTTTCCCAAAATAAGTTACGGGGCTAAAAGGGTTTTTTGGATTGTTTCGGATATTTTTTTAAAAATTAGATTTCAGTCATAATTGTTTACTTTTTTTATTCCTCTCATCGAGACCAACAAATAATTCAAAAAAAATTGACTCAAAACTACAAAAAGAGAATTTTCTTTTTTTGAACAAAGACAAAACCCAAAAAAATCCTTTTATCCCCAACTTATTTTGGAAACTCCCCCTTAATACCAAAAGCTTCTAGAATCAAAACTACTAATCAACCTTCAGAAAGAACGTCGAATATATTATTCTTATCTCACAACTATTTTTGGATTAAAGGGCTCAGCTTTGGGTTTTTGGCTTTTAGATCTTATCAACCTCGACATATTTAGGGTCCCTCCAGCAGCAGAGATGGTGGCGCCTAGCAACGGCGACTACATTTTCTTTCTTTTTCTTATTTGTTGTTTTTTTGTTTGGACTTTTAAGGTCTTTTGTTGTATCGGTTGTTTTTAGGCTTATGAGCCACCTAATTTGCATGTGACTTTATCAATGTAAGTTCCATTTCCTCAATAATATTACTCCTATTCTTTTGTACGAGTTAAAAATATGCGGTAGTTTGTTTGAGATAAATATTTCAAGTATAAACCAGAATAAATAAACGAATATTGGTACGTAAATATTCACGGGAACACGGTGTACCTAGATAAGTAAATTTCTAAAAAGAAAAAAACAAGGAAAAAGATACTAGTAAAAGCAAGGGAAAAAAAGCAAAGAAAGGAAGGGATTGAGGGAGTGTGGGTTCTGTCCTGTCCCCCCCACCCAACACCGTCTCTCTCTCTTTCTCTCTCTTAAAGCCAAAAGGGCACTACCGCATTGGCTTTTTCTGCCTTTTGTTTCTGTGTTTGCTATACAATTGTATATGTCTGCTGCTCCTGCTCCCTCTTCTCAGAACTGCAAATGGGGGAGGAATCATACTTTGAATTTCTTGTTATTATTTGATACCCTCCCTTTTCTTCACATCTTTTAGCCCCTCTCTTCACCTTCTGGGTATCCCTCCAAACATGACTTTCCTCTAGTTTTTCTATTCCAATTTCTCTCCTGTTCTTGCTTTTTGGACAACCCCTCCTTTCAACTAGTATAATGTAATTCTCCCCATGATTTGACTTCATTTCCAATTTTCTATTGGTCTGTTGCTTTGTGGCTACTCTTCAACATCCACTTGATTACCCTCTCATAAAAATTCCCCAACTTTTAATTTGCCCTCTTTTTCTTGCAGGGTGTTGGTTAATTTTTTTGGGTAATTTGGGTGTTGGTTAATTGGTTGTTTGGTTGCCCTGATTTGTTGCTGTACTAAGATAGCCACACTCTTTGGAGGGGGGTTTTCATGGAAATTGATCTGAACCATGTGCTGAGTAGTGAGGTGGAGAAGAATGGTGTTGGCAATGGGGGTTGTTTGTCCTCTTCAAATTCCTCATGCTCTTCAAATTCCTCTACATCTCCTGCTTCTTCTTCAATTTACAAGGAGCTTTGGTATGCTTGTGCTGGACCCCTCACATCCCTGCCCAAGAAAGGGAATGTGGTTGTCTATTTCCCTCAAGGTCACTTGGAACAGACTGCTTCTCACTCCCCTTTCCCTCCCATGGAATTGACCAACTTTGATCTCCATCCCCAAATCTTGTGCAAGGTTATGGGAGTTCAACTACTTGTGAGTATTAGATTCTCTAACCTTTTTGCGTATATTGTGAGTGTTCTTTGTGTTTGGTATTGTTATGCGTAAGAAGGTGCATGGTTTCTCAATTTAACCCATCACTGAATTCCTAGTCTTTGTTTTGATTTATCCCTGATTTTTTTTTTCCATCTTAAAACAGGCAAATAAGGACAATGATGAGGTCTATACACAGCTGACACTACTTCCTCTACTTGAGGTATGCTTCCCAATAAGGGCTTCTGTTGCCTTGCTTGTAAATTCTTGGGTTTTAGCATTATTGGAAATATATGTCCAAATTTGTGGTTAATCTGATTTCTTATACAAATTCTTTGCAACTTCTTGAATTTTGGTTCTTGGGTTAAATTATGCTCTTACTATTTTCTTTTAATCTATGAGGTAGCTCAAAGTTAAGTCTTGGTAAATATGACTTCTGGGTATTATGTAGTTGGAAGTTAAAAATTTAGAAGGCAAGGAACATGAAGAGTTGGGGTTGGATGAGGGGGGTGGGACACCCACAAAAACTCCACACATGTTTTGCAAGACACTTACAGCCTCTGATACCAGCACACATGGAGGATTTTCTGTTCCCCGTCGTGCCGCTGAAGACTGTTTCCCGCCTCTGGTCTGGTTTTCATTTTTTGATCTCCTTGCTGTTTTTAGGCTGGGTATGGATCATGGATTTGCAGAGGGATTTACTGATTTAGCTTCGTGACTTTACTGCCTCAGTACTGCTTTGTCTACCTTTGGCATGATAACTTCCTCAACAAATCCATGATCCAAACCCAACATTAGGTGTATTCCTTGGAAACTTGTAAGTTTTCTTACGAACCTGGTGGCTCTGCTGTAGGACTATAAACAACAAAGACCCTCTCAGGAGCTTGTTGCCAGGGACCTCCATGGCGTGGAGTGGAAGTTTCGACACATTTATAGAGGTAATGAGTGGACTTCTGCACTATGGTTCTGTTGAAGAGAAAATTGACAAGGTTGAATGCAAATTTTCAGGTCAGCCACGGCGACACCTGCTCACTACAGGATGGAGTATTTTTGTGAGCCAAAAGAATCTTGTTTCGGGTGATGCAGTTCTTTTCTTAAGGTATGTTGGTTTATTTGGATCACGTAAGGTTCTTAAATTTCTAACATGATCAAGCTGCGATAAGAGATGTTAGAGCTTGTCCCACATTGGTTAATTATAACCTCCGAGTCTAGTATATGAGCCTGGGCGGCCTCTCCACTCATTGCCAATTGGTTTTAGGTTAGAACCCTCTAAGAAATTTAACATGGTATCAGAGCTAGGCCTTGGAGGATTTTGGACAAGACTCTCTTGGTTATTGCCCCGTTGTTTGTGCCATAAGTGCACCTTGTTTCGTTGTGATCCCAATATTGTGGATCTGTTATTTAACTCTCCACGTGCGGGTCAGGGGTCGCACGTGCGGGGGAGTGTTAGAGTTTGTCCCACATTGGTTAATTATAACCTCCGAGTCTAGTATATGAGCCTGGGCGGCTTCTCTACTCATTGCCAATTGGTTTTGAGTTGGATGCTTTAACAAGGGAAATAACTTCCAACTTCATGGCAAATTGGTCAAAACTACAATTCTGGCGATTTAAAAAGCGCACACATTATTATGTCCTCAACTGTCAAGTATCCGTTTTCAGATACGGATATATTCAGACATGCTTTGGTCACATACATACCCAAACACGTTGGGGGCACACTGGAGACATGTTAGGAGGTCAAATGTAATTTTATAATGTTGCAGAGGGTCAAAATAACATGCATGCTTTGTTTATATCTTCATAAGCTTAACATTAATTGTGTTTTTAATCCATACTAGGATAGAGACTGTGTTTTTGTTTTCTTTGATTCGTAAGGTATTAAATACTAATTTTTAATTCACCGTGTTCCCAAAGTGATTGCGTGACGTTTTCATTTCGTGTCCATATATGCGCTTCTTAGTTATTATTTACTGCATTGATTGCTTAATAGGATGAAAGTTTCACATTTCCTTTTTTGTGTAAAAGTGACTGATGATTCTCATTTAGGCATATGAAGCTTGTAATTTATCTGTAACGTCAATTGTAGGGGTGAAAGTGGAGAGCTGAGGTTGGGTATCAGAAGAGCTGTTCGACCAAGAAATGGCCTTCCTGATTCTATTCTTGCCAACCAGAATTCTCGCAACATTCTTTCTATCGTGGCCAATGCTGTATCCACAAAGAGCTCATTCCATGTTTCCTATAGCCCAAGGTATTGCAATCAACGCCCCCTCTTGAAAAGGAAAGCAGTGCTTAAAAGTTGCTCTTGTTTTCCTACCTACTAAAAAGCCTTCTAGATTTCTGAAAGAAGAGTACCAAAATATGTTTCATCAATACATAATAGCTATAAGCTTGCGTCAACCTGAGATGGCTGGCATTACGCTTGTTCAATGACATGTTGCAACACACTTCATGGAAATAGTTGGGAACAAAATAAAATGTGAAGTAAGGGGAACTACCAAACTTGTAGGCCTTGTTCGTTTGGGTTCCCAAAACCCAGTTTGGAGACCCTTTTGTGAAACCTTGTTCGGTTTCCCCATAGTACACCAGAGTGTCAGAAATGTAAGAAAATAAAGGTGTTGAATAATAAAGGACTCATGTCCTCGTTCACATCTTCCAGTAAATTCATAGGTACTGGTGCCTTATGCACAGATGGAGTACCAACGGCATGTGGGACCCATTTTTGGGTTCCACACGAATAATCCGATCCGTTCATTTATCTTAAAAAAAAAAATTGAGTGGCTTTGCGAAAAATCAGCTCAATCTGACACGCGTAAGTGGTTGATCCGAAAATCCCTTATTTCATTCAAAACGATTTTGAATGAAACATGGGATTTTCGGATCAACCACTTACGCGCGTCGGATGGAGCTGATTTTCTATATGGCCACTCGAAAAATTATTTTAAGATGAATGAACAGCTTGGATTATTCGTGTGGGACCAAAAGCACCGCCGGTATCCCATTTATGCGTGAATCATCGGTAACTATAGGATGGTTGGAAAAAAGTACCCTGGAAAAAAGTACCAGCAGGGAGGGGCCCATGTACAACCGGTTTTTAGACAAAGGTTTTCAAAGTACCACAAGGTTTTTAAAACCGGGTTCTTAGAAACCCAACCGAACAAAATGGTAGTAAGCTTTGCCTTCTCTATTTCTCTCTTCTGGGATTCTGAGGTATGGAAAAATGACTGCCAAAAAGCATTTCTGGTGACTCTTTTTGCACATTTTTGGGAATCTATGTGAGAGTGGTGAATCACCAGCCATATTGTGGCTTTAACCAAGAATTAGGTGGTCCTCCTCATGAAACAATCTTACTCATGAAACAATCTTATTTTGTAGTACGTACGGTTTGTTTATATATGTCATTGGCAGCAGTCTTATTAAACGGGTGGAACTATTGAAACCTTCACAAAATGCGGCAGATACATTAAAGATATAATATGTGCATCACACAAAACATACATTCATATTTGCAAATTAGTACAAGCAGTTTCAGCTGTGGTTCTTGTTAATATAATCATTTTGTGGACAAAATCTGACTGTTTTGCCATTATTACCTAACCATAAAGGTGCGGCATGGGTTCTGTATTACCTTAAGTGTTCTTTTCCCATAAAGGTGCGACATGGGTTCTGTATTACCTTAAGTGTTCTTTTCTTTTCCCATGGTGTATATTGTGTTAGTAAAATTGTTTGCTTTGAGAACTTTAACTACAGTGTTATCAAACTATTACGGGAAAGAATTGTTACCATGCATTCTCGTTATGATGTTCCATGTGATTTTTCAATCTTTAGATTGTTGAATGCTTGTGGGCCTGTGGCACCTCCAACAGATGCTTAATATTGGCCCAACGTAACACAATCAAATCAACAACAACTACAATAACAGAACCCATCTAGTCCCCAGTCATTAGGGGTATGGGCGGGGGATGATTGGAGACAGACCTAACCTTTTTGGCAATATGCGCAAAGTGGCTGCTCTCAGAATACCACTGAAATAGTGGCCCCCCTAAACCTCTAAGAACCGAGGAGCTACGGGGACGTTTTGCTGCAGAACCATGTCCCCAAATCAAAGCCGAAAGGCATGAGGGAGGGAAGACCTAGAGACCCAAATCAATTTTGTGCTCATTACCATGCTTCCTTCCTTCATGGTCCAGAGCATCTTACTAATGAGCACAGAACACAATCAAATCAACAGTACAGAAAATAGTTGAGTAGTCCAAGCTTTGAGTTAGACGACAGAATCTTTGGCGATTGTCCTCTCTAATTCTACCAGAGAATAGCTCATCAAGTAATTGTGAGTTGTCACAATTGTTCAAAATCCTTGTATTTTTTTGGTCTGTTTTCAACTGGAAGTCTTGGTTTGAACAAAATGAAGAGTTAGATTAAAACCTGTTAGAGCATCTCCAATCCTAACCCTTTTTCCCCCCAATTTGGGTCAAATTTGAGCAAAAACCAATTTGGGTATGGGCATCTAGAAGGGGAAAACTCATTTTGTACCCAAATACACTCAGATCTGTTGAAGAATGCTCTGCTGACGCAGTGAAAAACTCCGGCGACGCTCAGGAACCCTCCGGCGACGGTCAAAGCTCCAGTGATCTCTACAAATCTCCGGCGAAGCTCGGTAAAACTCCGGCAAGAAGATCAAACAAAGTTCAGAAAAATCCGGCGACGTCGACCAGCTTTGGCAACTCTGGTCTCTGGTATTGGTCTCCAACGTCGACGGTCTCATCTCTCTGTCTTGAAAATAGCCATTGGGAAAATGGGTATTGATTTGGGTTGTCCCCAATTTGGGGAAAGAAATGGGTAAAACCTGAAATGGGTAAAACCCAAAATGGGTAGAGATTTGGGTCACCCGTTGGAAATGTGTTTTTGAGGTTTTTGCCAAAATTTTGAATTTGGGTCTTAAATTGGGTCAAGGTTGGAGATGCTCTGAGATGCTCTTAAGGACTGTGCGCTCCAAAACTCAAGCTGTTAAGCGCTTGTATTTGAGTTATTTATGTTCTTGTGACGAGAATTCTGTACGAGCCCCGTGAAGATTTAGTAACAATGATGACGAGAATAATGGGAGATTTTCGAAAGAGGCAAGATTTAATTACTGTTGAAAGAGCTTAGAGATTCCTTTATTATGTGGGTAAGAGGCAGGTTTCATTAGTCTTGACAAGAAGATGGAAAAGGAGAAATCCTGAAATTTCTACCCACTATACCCCACTGTAAATTTTTTTTTACTCTGGACTGCATAGGAAACGTTAAAAATGAAAAGAAAAACAATAATCAGAAGAAAAATAGTGTAGAATTTCCTGTCATCATTTCAAGCATCTAAAATCCTTTTAGTCCCCGTGATTGAAAATCCATTATGGAAATCACGTTTATCTTTATGCATTCATCTTTGCATCAATTATCATCTGTGTGGTATTCCAACAGACTGTCCAACTTCTTCTCCTCCAGAAATCTTTAAAGCAAAACCCCTAGTTCGTATACGCGCTTCTTTGGATGCTTATTTGTGTAGATAAGAAGTTTTTAATTAGTTCAAATTTCTGAGTTGCAGGGCCAGCCATGCGGACTTTGTGGTACCCTATCAAAAATATATTGCCAGCATCACCAGTCAGATACCTATTGGGACCAGATTCAAAACAAAATTTGACGTTGATGATTCACCAGAAAGAAGGTCTGTTTATATGATCAAGTCCAATGATGCCTTTCCCTCTTCAACAGGACTCCTATAATAATCAAGACTTATTCCCTCTCTCTTGCAGGTGTAGCGGTGTGGTGACTGGAATACGTGATTTAGATCCCTATAGATGGCCTAAGTCAAGATGGAGATGCTTGATGGTATATTTTATATTTACGATACATATGTACTACTGCTTTATATGGTTCCTTGTTCTAGTTTTTGTGTCCTTTCTACATGTTAAATGGACCACTACTTTCTCCTCTTGTATGGTGTGGCTGTCTCCTTTTACTTTCTCGAGTTCTTCCTAATAAGCTGACTATGCGGTTTGTATTTAGTGCTTGTATTATAGAAAGCTCTTTGAATGTTGGCCAATTTTCTCTTGATAAATGAATATTAAGATCCCTGATCTTTTGGTGCTTTCTGTCTGAGAGAAAAAACTTTAGATTCTGAAGTTGCGTGTGACATCTCACAGTTCTAAAGAAGTAAAATTCCAAACAATACTGAAGTTAAGGACTTCCCTTTGTGCATAATGATCTCTCTCTCTCTCCACAAGGAGACCTAAATATTTGAGTTGTCATAAGCCTTCCGTATAAGTGGACTTCTGTCTAGGAGATATATCGTTTAGGTTTTCCTACAAGTTAAAACTTGCTGCCGTTACATTGAAACATTTCCTTTGATACTTTTCCGTTTTGTAATGCTTTTTTAACAGGAGAATTTCAACAACTACCATGCCATCTTTCTAATTTTGAAATCCTGACATTAAATCTACGTTATCTAACAGGTCAGATGGGATGAAGACGGTTCTAGTGATCATCACGAGCAAGTTTCCCCATGGGAGATTGATCCTTCTGTTTCTCTCCCACCATTAAGCATCCAGTCCTCCCCAAGGCTGAAGAAACTGAGGACCCCGCCGAATAACCCCATTTCTGGTATCAACTTTCCCGTTAAACTCGTATTTAGGTATATACTCATTTATGCACCTTAAGGATCTGATTTTTATTGTAGGAGGGAGTGGGTTTTTGGACTTTGAGGAATCCGTAAGATCCTCTAAGGTCTTGCAAGGTCAAGAAAATGCAGGTTTATTATCACCTCTCTACGGAGGATGTGATAAGGTGAACCGCCGGCCAGATTTTGAGATGCAATCCTTTGCACTTCAAAATCTTGCATCAAATGGGAAAGAAAAGGCAAGTTTTACAGGCTTTCCGGAATCGAGTCGATTTCCAAAGGTCTTGCAAGGTCAAGAAATATGCTCCTTGAGATCCCTGACGGGGAATACTGATTTCAACCTTGGTGCTTGGGCAAGACCAGACCTTGGTTGTAACTTTGTGAACATGTATCAAAGACCCAAACCTAATTTCTACCCGCTAGCTTCGGAAGGTGTGAGAAATGTGTACTTCCCTTACAATGATGTCCATAAAGCTGGACAAGATCCGGTGATGCTTTCTCATATGGAAAACATCCCAGACAAGAATGTTACATTCAATGGATCTTCCATTCTTAGGGAGGATGTTACAAAGCCCAATATTCCAAACGAGGTATTACAGGGAAATATAGGTGGTGCTCCTCTTTCAAAGGCGAATTCTAAGAAAGCAAACACTGAGATTTCCAGTGGCACTATGGCTGGATTTAAGTTATTTGGATTTACCTTGACTGGAGAAACTCCTACGACAAACTTGCAGAGTTCGAATAAGAGGAGCTGTACAAAGGTAAAATTTTCCAAACACTGTATTTCGGCATGCATTTTCTTGGCTATCTTTAGACTGATAAATAATAAACTGGGTGAAGGTCCACAAACAAGGCAGCTTGGTTGGAAGAGCTATTGATCTTTCAAGACTCAATAGCTATAATGAGTTGCTGATTGAGCTGGAGAAGCTCTTTGGCATGGAAGGCCTTCTACATGATCCTGATAAAGGATGGAGAATATTGTACACTGATAGTGAGAATGACATGATGGTTGTCGGGGATGACCCGTGGCAGTAAGTGTTTCTCTCTTTACCTTAATTTCGTTCTTGTATTGTGTGATTTGCCTTTTGTCGATGTTATCATGTGATTTTGGACAATAAAGTGTCTTTGTAGTTGAGGAAAGATCGGGAAAAGAAAGAAAATTGAAAATCAACCTTCCTTTCGTTGGTTGGCCAAAAAAAGAAAATGAAAAAGAGTAAGAACGAATGAAAGGAAAGTTAGTTTCCTCTTCTTTTTGACCCTCATTTATTATTTTCGTCCCTCTTTCTTTTCAAATTCAAACAGGAAAACTATTTTCCTTCATTTTCTTTGCAAATTCAAAAGAGGGAAATCACTAGGTTCCCTCTAATTTCGCTCATCCAGTTTCCCTTCCTTCTGCTTTCCCTTTCACAAGTTCCAAATACACCCTAAGATTGCGTAAGTACTGTACTGTTTGATAGCTTTGCATTGCAGAGAGTACTGCTAACTCGGAAACAATACAGCTACTCTGTCAGTTGTCTGATCATAAATCAATAGGAGTATTGTGTTTTGTGCCAAAAAAATACTATCAATTTTGTTCCCATGTCAAATGTTGGTAAAGAAATAAGAGAAAAGAAGCAGCAGGGAAATCATAACCATTACAAGTGGTGGCTGTGGCAATTGCCATTACCATTATCTTCTCGAACACAATTTTAAATAGGAAATGTCAAGGAAACAAGAAAATGAATGCACCCTTCATTCAGTTGTCCTCAGAATTTTCATTTGCTTCTCCTGATATAAACTACAGATGTACACTTCTTTCATGTCCGCGCTTACTCTAGCCTGTTTTTTGGTTTCTACATGGGTATGAAATTTATCCATGATTGGCAACACGCTTTTTTCCTTTTTTTCTTGGGTAAGAAATCGACTTTCCACTATCTAGAAATGGCTTCTTGAAGAGGCAAAAAGGGTAAACTCTACCGGTAATCAAAGACCAACGATTGGCGATTACAAATGCTGGAAAAAAGGAGGCAACAATAGTCGCAAAATGTTGCAAAACTATATCAGACAGGAAAACATGCCTCTTATTACTGCAAAATAACTGAGCTTAGTACTTTATTCGGCTCATTGTTTGCTGTTACAACATTACTGATTCAGCGATACTATATATGTTTTGCAGCGAGTTTTGCGATGTGGCATCCAAGATCCATATCTACACCCAGGAAGAAGTGGATAAAATGACAATGGGAATGATCAGTGATGACACTCAAAGTTGTTTGGAGGAAGCAGTACCAACTGTAATGGATGTGTCGAAGTCCTCGTCCGTCGGCCAGCCGGATTCTCCTACTACACTAGTTCGGATGTAGGGTTTGGGAATGGTGTTGACTGTTGAGTATTATGGTTTTTGTATGATTCAGTGTGTATTGTACTTATGTCCTGTTGCTGTTCTTGTTGGACATAGTTAAGTTGAAATTCTGCGGCAAACTCGGGTATTGTCAACTCTATGTATCGGGATTCTTGTTGGAGCTACTTTGCTACCAATACTACTGTAGCTAGCCAAAAAATAACTTTGGCTTGAGAATGACTCAACCCGTTAGAGATGCTTAAGTGTCAAAGTGGCACTGTCAAAATCATTTTCAGCTTGCTACAATGCCTACAAGTCTAGAAATACTAATGGTGTGGCATTAGAACGGTGCCATTTCGGCACAATCTCAAATTTACAGATTATTGAATTGAACTAATTTTATTCTCAATGCAAATAGAATTGGCTTCGATGAAGTGGGAAAAAATGACAATTGATGTATTAAAATTCACTCCCCAAGAATGACGTACTACGGCAATAGCAAAAGTCAAGACAATGGGCAGAGGGTTTGGCCCAATGGTTTGTATTACGCTCCTTTGAAGCGTAAGATTTAGGATTTGACTTTTTAGACAAGAGGTTGGCTTTTGAAGTAATTTAACAAATACTAACACACTAACATCCTATTGTCTCGTTATAAAAAAATAAAAATAAAAAAATTTGCCCCGTGAGCTTACCGATGTCCGATAATGGGGGACCACCGGAAGCTATGGATGTTTTAAGAACAAAACAATTTGCAAACATGTCGTGGGACCTTTTTTATTGGTAACTCGGTAGATTATTTTTTTTCAATATCCAATAAAGTAATGCTACATTGACAATTTTTTTTTTTTTTTTGTGCGTGCACATATATTGTGTTTGCAGAATGGCTCTATATGATAATCTTCTTTTCGTCGTAGTAAATTAATATACCATGTGTATTCAACATTAGAGCCTAGAGGCGGAAACAAATTAGTGAATTACTACTATACTTCGGCCCGTTTGTTAGTGAAATTATTTTATTGAATTGACTATTTGTTTAGACTAATTAATTCGGTGTTTGGTAGATACACATGCACATAGACTATGTAATCCCAGGAGACTACTTGTTCTCCCTACAAGATGATTATTTATAGCCACCTCCTACTTTCGCCACAATTAAAGGGTGTTTGGGAGGCAAATTAACTAAGCTACGGCGAATAGCGAGGCGGCTCTAAGATTTTTATCCAGCGATGACAAAAATTTATAATGCTACTATGAAAACTGTGCAAAAAATTATCTAACTTGACAAGATATATAAGGAATATAAAAAAGGGGAGATATTCAATCGCTTGGGGTGGTGAGAAAGGGAGAAAATTCACACTCTGCTTGGTTGAGAGTTTTGAGAAGAATATTTTGAGAAATATTTTTGAGATAGTGTTTGGATTGATTTTTGGAAAAAGTAATAATTAGAGAGAGGTGTAATAATTGGAGAGAGATAGAGAGAGAAATGAGAATTAATGATTGAAGAAAAGAGTATGAGTATAGAGAAATGTGATTAATGATTGGAGGGATGAGAGATGGGGAAATAATCTTTTTGAATTTTTTTTGGAAATGTGAAGTGAACACAGATCTCTTTAACCGTTGAGGGAAATTTAAGTGAGAGAGACATCTCATAGGAAAGGAAAACTACTAAAATTTTAGAGAGCGAGTTGACGTTTTAGAGTGGGGAAATGTTAAGCACCGAGAATAATTTCCAAAAATTTTATGGATCCTGCTAGGTATACAGATTTTTTGTACATAAATTGTACAAATTGATTTGTTTGGGACTATTTTGGATCCCACACAGATAATCACAGTTGTTCATGTTTTTCAAAATAATACTTTGGCTCCGTTTGTTTTGGGCTGAAAATGTTTTCTGGAAAATGTTTTCTGGAAAACCTTTTCCATGGAAAACTTTTTCTAGAAAATAAAACGTTTTATGGTGTTTGGTTGTGATATGAAAATGTTTTCTAGAAAATGATTTCTGGTGTTTGGTTGACATGAAAAATCACTAATTGACAAACTAACCAAAAATATCCTTGTAAAAATAGAAATGGTACCCATACTACATAAGGGATAAAAAAATCCAACATAACTTGAGCAAATGACATAAATACCCTTGTAGTATAGAAACAAAATCAAGAGAACTCAAACAATAAACAAAGAATAAGTTCCGCTCACATGTCTTAATAAGCATAAATACTCCTAACAAATATAATTCATCAACCGAAAAAACTATCTATTCTTCCTAGCAATAAAATCTGCCCACATGGCATCACTAATCTCCTCCCTTTTGCTAACCCATTCTCTATTCTCTTCTTGAACTTCCCTTTGTGTTTGTTGGACTCTAGGATTTGGATTTCTAGCCATCTCATTATTTACTTCTACCATAATAGCATCCATAGGATCAACCCCCTTTACATAATTGTGAATGATGCAACATGCTAGGACCACATCCGCTTGTGTCTTGAAGGACCAAAACGGTTTTGCATCTATTACGTGAAAGCGTTTCTTCAAAACTCCAAAGCACCTTTCAACTGTAGATCGCAAGGAAGAGTGACGAAGATTGAATAACTCACAGGCATCTTTCAAGACTACAAGACCCACATCCATCACTGTTGTGGCTGCCCCCATGATTGCTACCTTAATTGGTTTGTTATCCATCTGTCATATATCCAAACATGCTTAGGAATTAAATTCAAGGCAGCAAGGCAGATAACAAATAGAAACATATTGCAGGTATCAAAGCATGTACTCGCTCATGAGTAAAATTTTGTTAGTTCTGTTCGGAACTTCCTAGGTCTAAAGGAAAACTAAGGAAGCAAATCTAAGTAAAAGCATAGCAGATTAGTCTACTAAGACAAGACAACATAATATTAGTGTTTCTAAAGTTGCAAAACTTAAATATATCTTGGAGGCATGTACATTATGGGTTTTGTGCATCAATTTAACATGTGAACTATTTTCCAATTGCAGGGAGAATTTTGTGAGATTGATTGATCAGTTGGATGAGGGTGCCATTTCTTGGGAAATTTTTTCATCACAAGTTAAGAGACTGCACTCAGATAGCCTTGGTGCGCCATATTTTAGATTGCTAGGAGAGTCAACAGAACTGGAGGAAAATTTCTATGCAAACCCTTTTCTTGGTTGTTTTTGTAACAGAACTCAGGAGCAAATCAGCAGCCTAGGACTCGATCGGAGACCGAATCTACAGGCATCTTCAAAAAGATAGAACAAATATTATCAATTCTCCTGTTAGGGGTTGAAAAATTTGTGTGGCCTATGAAGAATTTGCCTCCCATTAGACACATAATGATACACATGCTTCCTTTCAATATGGCCAAGTGGTGGAAGTGGAAACACCTTTCCCACTGATGTGTTGGCCATGGGGACAAAAGCAGACCAAATCATACCTTTTGAAAACTTGAACCCAATGTCTCAGACATTTCATCAAACAGTTAATATCCCAATATTTACTTGACTTGTTTCATAACACAAGCATCCAATTACTGGAATATGATATAGGTAGTGGTTAAGGCGGCCAAACAAATAGCGTCTCTATAACATCTTAATCAATCATTGCAAAGAGAAACCGAAAATAAACATTTCTCCATGCAACTAAAGTTACTGAACAAACAAGGTCATTTCATTTTATTTCGCTTATTGAACTCGATTTGTTATGTTTTCGATCTTGGTTACGAAGAAATCTGTTGTGTTTGGACCTATGAAGTTCAAGCCGCAGATGGATGTCAGCCCTATTAGGAAGAGGTAGAACCGGCTTGGGCCAGTGCGAGGCCGGAGGAAATGGAAATGAAAATGGCACGCCTTCACACGTTACACGGCTACAGTTTTCAGATTTGCTTGGGAGATTCTTTGGTGCGCTTTGATTTTAGATTAAATGTTCCCATTGATCGGTTGGTCTTTATATGAGCAGGTCTGGACAAACCAATCGGTGGACTCTCGATTTCGTTCGGGGATTGTGATGGTCATGTAATGTTTGCTGTTTTGGGTGTCTGCTTGTATTGATTAAGGTGAGATCAATTGGGGTTTCAAATCAGACCTCAAGGGGCAGATCCTATCAAAAACTGGGATGTCCATTTTCCCCCCCTTTGATAAAGAAATCATGATTACATCTAAATGTTTCGAAACTGTTATTGTGTAATCATGATCTTATCCAGATTGCCTTTTGAATATTCTTTATTTGTGTGGTCTTTTAGATTTTGTCGTATACTCTATGTCGTGATGATGAAAGTTTTGTTGAAGAAAATGGGGATTGTGCTCTCACCAAATGTAACTGTTTGTGCAGGTGAATGTTCCAAAGAGACTTACAAAATCGAAGGATTGCCAAAAACGCAACTTGCCCAAGTTAACAATTAGGGAAATGATAGTTTGGCTGTAAAGGGCAAGCGTCGTTATGATATAAAACAATCAGGGTACGGCGGGAAACTAAGCCTGTTTTCCAGTAGAAGGTAAGAACCATTCCTTGCATAATCTTTCTTCCATGTGGAAACGGTCATCAAAAAGAGGGAAAGACAGCAGCACGTTCCTGCATTGCAAAAAGGAAAAAGTGGCAATGTAAGAAGTGAAGAGCTCTAATGTCCAGATTGCTTTTGTTTCCATTCTTCTAACTTATTTGGTCACCCTTTCAATAGGGTTTAGGAAATGTGAGACGAACAAGTCAATATAGAGGTGTCCCCGGCAAATGTATGACAACTGGAGTAAATGATAACTACCCTTTAGTAATACAAGGATGAAAACACGCATTTGAGTTGGGATTTAGAAGGAGAACATACAAAAATTGGGGTTAGCGATCATAGCTTTTTGTCTAAAACAATCATAGCTTTCTGTTTAATTGAGCTATTCATGGTTTAACCCTTTGATTGATATTTTAAGTTATTAATACCAACTCAAATGAGGAACCAAATGACTCCTCGTCTATGGAGCACCGACACCGACACTTCTAGAGGTCGCCGTGTCCACGTATTGGACACGGCGACACGCGTGTCCCACGCGGGGACACGTATTGGACACGCCACATGGCATGTCCTTTAAATTAAATTATTTTTTGGAGGGGGACACTCGGGGGACAAGGCATGGACACGCGTGTCCCCCATATACACACTCTATCGTTGTGTATATGTATATAGGTGGATTTTCTAGTCCACACCTCCCGGAAATAAGAAAAACATGGCTTTTTTTGTGTTGCAAATTATTTTTGGAAAATCCGAGCCGTCCAATGTGTTCAGAAGGTGTTTTCAAGGGTTCACGCGGGAAATCTTCAAAAAAAAATACCGGAAAGGGCTTGATCCAAGCAGTTTTTTGCAAAAACTGTATTTATATATTTTTGCGAAAACTGCTTGGATCAAGCCCTTCCCGGTATTTTTTTTTTGAAAATTTTCCGCGAAAGACCCTTGAAAACACCTTCTGAACACATTGGACGGCTCGAATCGTCAAAAAAAAATTTGGATCATGGAGGTCCGGAAACGGGAGGTCCGGACTAGAAGCCCTCCCATTGTATATATATAGGTTCAGCTTCTTATCCGGACTTTTGATCTAAATTTTTTTTTGACAATCCGATCCATCCAATGTGTTCAGAAGGTGTTTTCAAGGGTCCTCGCGGAAAATCTTCAAAAAAAAATACCGGGAAGGGCTTGATCCAAGCAGTTTTTGCAAAAATATATAAATACAGTTTTTGCGAAAACTGCTTGGATCAAGCCCTTCCCGGTATTTTTTTTTGAAGATTTTCCGCATGGACTCTTGAAAACACCTTCTGAACACATTGGACGGATCGGATTTTCCAAAAAAAATTTGCAACTAAAAAAAAAACCATTTTTTTCTTATTTCCGGGAGGTGTGGATAAGAAGATTTCCGTATATATATATGCGCATATATATATATATGGATGTATGTACTGGCATATATGTTTCCGTTAAGGGTGTATATCTTACATTATGTGTGTACGACTATATATACTAGTAATAATAGTGTAGATATCTTACATATCAAAAGAAAAGTGTTTATATCTATGTATATATATTGTTATTGCATGCATATATGATTTATTTATACATATAAATAATTATTTATTTATTTATTTTTGCCGTGTCCCCCGCCGTATCCGTGTCCATTTTTTAGAATTCACGTGTCCCGTGTCCGTATCCGTGTCAGTGTCCATGCTACATAGCTCCTCGTTTTACATTCCTTTTAGTGTAATTAATGATATCCTGTGGATAGCGATTAGGGAATGTGGAAGAACCTTACAATGAAGTTAGAAATATAATTTGGTTCTCATTTCAGGTTTATGGTTGGAGAGTCTAATGTTTTTCTCTCTTTTCCTTTTAAGAGGATAAATTTTCCATTCCGAATGAGTTTGGAGGTGAAAGCAAACATACGATCTCAACGATAGTGCAGGCGCTAATAAAATGATTTGTTATTGTTGAATGTGTAAGGGTTAAGCAGTGCGAGACTACTAGAGGTGGAACAGGACAGAGATGAGGTGCCTTGGAGTAGAGAGAGCATGTCAGTGAGCAGATGAGAATTACTTTTATGCATATTTCATATGTGAGGGAGGGGTGAGCTCTCTATAATAGTATAATGTGTCTCCATAAAGGTGGAGACCTGATTCTATAGGAGAGTTGGCCCAAGGGCCAAATCATCCTTAGATTTTGTGCTGATTAGATTTGAGATACCTTACAAGGTATCACATTTCTTGCTCAGAAGCCTCTATCTTATCACATTTGAAGCATCATCCTTTGCTTGCTAGCGAGAAGAAGTCACCCTTATTCGTAATTTTTTTTGTAGCCTCTATCTTATTCGTAATATTACTAACTTGTTCACTGCAATTTTATTATCTTGGAATTTCCTCATGCCTCTACATATTGTGTTACTTTAATAAGTCATGATTGGTTTATTGGCTTCCTTTTGTTTTAGGTCAACAACACTGATGCAGAGGGCAGACTTACTGACTTACACTGGCGGATGCTTCAGTATATGCCTTTAACGAAGGTGTACAGAAGGTATGAAACAAATTTCATGCCATATTACATAGTGATACTACTCCATATTTCATAGTGATACTACTCTTTTAAGGGAAGACCCTTTTTGGAAGATATGGTTAATGATGAAACTGGTGAATTTATTGCTTCTTACCAATGGATGCCTTCAGTATGGTCAAGTCTGTATTGTAGAGAAACTGAGTTCTCTTCCCTATAATACTGCAAGTCTGGACCCTTTAAGATAATAAGGGGTAAGCTATAGACTTGTGTCACTATTTGCGAATAGATCAATCAGTGGTTCATTTCTGTAGCAGTTTGACGGAGTTTCTCCACCTTTGTAAGTTTAGTTTGGTTTTTGAGTTTTGGATCAATTGTTTGCAGATAGTTGACCTAGCAACATTAACTGGGGCCTGCGTAGTAGCTCTTGGACCATCAGTTGTAGGTATCTATTCTTGAGGTTCTTGGCTGTCAATTTCTATAATAGTTTTCCTGCGTGGTACATCTGAGTTTTGGTCACTATGCCAAAGATGAATTTAAAATGAAAGAAGAATGTTATGAAAAAAACTTCATGATGGAAGTTGTTGAATTGTAAATGTCATCAGCATTATTTTAAAAAGTAAAGAAACTTATTACAATGGCTTTGGCAACTATTTCAACATTTTAGATTTCCTTTGCTATTACTTTTAGATGGTGACTTTATGTAGAGGACATTTAGTAAGTGAAGTAGCTGGAAGGGACGTGCACGTTTGCATACTACAATTGACAATGGCATTCCATGACAGAAAAACCGATAAAATTTACAACTTGGGTTCTCTTTTCATTTTGTTTTCGGGAGCCCCTATGGTCACACACTTTTTGCGGATTAAAAAGAAAGAAAGAAAAACGATAATTGTTTTTCAGCTAGAGGCTGCTTCAGTTTGAACTTTGAACCAACTACAATAGCAAATTTACTGAGGTATACAAACCTTGTAGCATCTGGTTCAAGAAGTTTAAATAAGTACATGTAAAAAAAAAAAACTTACGAAGTCGCCCTCATTTGTAATATTACGAAGTCACCCTTATTCGTAATGATGCAAAAAAAAAATGTTTGGAAAAAAATTCAGCTTTTCTGTGATTTAATACGTAGTTCCATATTTGGCAAATGACTTGAAAGATACCCACTAATTTACTTAATGGCTTGCACACAGAATGAATGCAGTTCAGTACTATGATCAGTAGCTCAGGTGCCATTTCTAAAAACTACACCTATCTTCTCCGCATATATTATTCCTGTCTTTCCACTTTACTCTCGAGTAATTTACATTTTTCCCTTGTTGGTTTTGTTGAAATGTGCAGAGGGAACTTTATCCTTATCTGCTGTTGTTTCGAGCCGAAAGTAAGAATGCTGTCCCTTATGAAGGAGATATGGCTGTATCAGATGTTATTAAGTTAGTTATCCATGAGGGAAGTTATCCTCCTAATATTGTCAAGGAGGAAGGTGAGCATTTCTTGAATTGCTGATTGCTTAGTTGTATTGACCTTTTCCTCCCTTTCCCTTTCAAGTTGGCTTTTTTGTGTGTTGGGTTGGTTCAGTTGTGCACCATATAGCTTTGCGATATCCATGTCGCTATGCTCTTTTCTTTGCCCTTGTTTTAAATAATTTTCTATTTCAAATTAATAAAAGGAAGGTCTTTTTTCTGTCCCATTGTTCGTATTGCTTGCTTTATCTTGTTTTTATGTTACTTGGTTTTTTTAGTAGGCCTATGTTAGTGGTTTGTTCATTCTTTTGTGATGCTCTTCTCATATTGTGAGCTTATTAAAGAATTGTGATGTCTTTAATACACTGGGTTCGTACCACTCAAAACATGTTTTTACATAGTCTGTCTCCCCAGATCATTATTCTGAGTCACTTCATGTTCGTTCTGATATTTTCGTTGCAACTCTGTAACTTAACATGTTCTCCTATAGCTTTCTATAGTCATGAATAGCCCAATTAAACAGAACGCTATAGGACAGGTTCATCCGCTCAAAAGCCGAGGTTAGCAAAACGCAATTGAAACTTTTTGAATATGTGCAAATTTCTATACGAAATTGCTACCAATGTTGTGGCAGCGATCTTTTGGGTTTGTAATTGCTACCATTGTTTAGTGAACATGGTTTGGATCTATAATTACTAGCACCATCCCTCTCTTTATGTGATGTATTAATAATTGAAAATTGCAATCAACGGGTTAAACCAACCGTGCGTAGCACGGAAGTGAGTCACCTAGTTACAAATACAACTCTGAATAAATAGAAAATCTTTGAAGTAAGAATCAAACCATTGACCTCCTACGCCTTTTGTTAGAGTCAGGTTCAATTACAATGAGAAGGGGTAATAGAGTGAAGAGGATCAACTGCTAATCTTACTTTAATTATAAAAAATAAAAATAAAATTTTTATGGCTATGTCATTACTACATGTCACTGATATGATTCCCTCGTTCCATGCATTTTCAACTTAATTATGTTCACACGCGAGCTATTTTTGTCAACTTTCTGGTTTTGCTTTACCGAAATTGCCACTCTGTTTAGCTCAAGTAAGGGTGCACACGGTCCGGATCGGACCGGTTCTCTATAAATTCAATAACCAGACCATTCCGTTCGGTTCTAGAAAATTAAGAACCAAAACCTAACCACATGAAGAACCTGTCCAGATCCAAACCACAAGACCGGACGGTTTTGGTTCGGTTCCAGTTCTACCCGATTAAGGAAGACTTTATCACAACATATGAGTAGCGAACCATATATATATATACACCGGTGATTCAGTCAAGGATCCTGGATTGAAGATTTTTTTTGTGTTTTGAAGGTTTTAAAAATTGTTTTTGCATAATCCGAACCATCCAATATGTTTAAAACGTGTTTTTAATGGTCCCCGCGAGAAATCATATAAAAAAATGACCGGGAAGGGCTTGATCCGAGCAGTTTTTCACAAAAACTGTACATATACAGTTTTATGAAAAACTGCTTAGATCAAGCCTTTCCCGGTATTTTTTTTGGATGATTTCTCGCGGGGACCCTTGAAAACACGTTTTAAACACATTGGACGGTTCGGATCATGAAAATTTGGTCCGGAACTATGAGTCCCGGACTTAGGGATCCCGGACTAGATCGGGACTCTATATATATATAGGGAGCCCTTCTAATCCGGGAGTCCCGTTTCCGGACCTCCATGATCCCAAAAAAATTTCGACGATCCGAGCCGTACAATGTGTTCAGAAGGTGTTTTCAAGGGTCCACGCGGAAAATCTTCAAAAAAAAATACCGGGAAGGGCTTGATCCAAGCAGTTTTCGCAAAAAATATATATATACAGTTTTTGCGAAAACTGCTTGGATCAAGTCTTTCCCGGTATTTTTTTTTGAAGATTTCCTGCGCGGACCCTTGAAAACACCTTCTAAACACATTGGATGGCTCGGATTTTCCAAAAATAATTTGCAACACAAAAAAAATCAGTTTTTTCTTATTTTTGGGAGGTTTGGACTAGAAAATCCACCTATATTATATATATATATATATATATATATATATATTCCACTTCCTATCCGGACTTCCGGACCTCCTTGATCCGAGCATTTTTTTGATGATCCGAACTTTACAGTTTTTTGCGAAAAACTACTTGGATCAAACCCTTCCCGATATTTTTTTTTTTTTGAAGATTTTCCGCGTGGACCCTTGAAAACACCTTTTGAACACATTGGACTGTTCGGATTTCCCCAAAACAATTTTTAACGTTAAAAAATTACATTTTTTCTTATTTACGGGAGGTCCTTACTAGAAAATTTGCCTATATATATTATATATGTGTATATATATATATATATATGTATATATATATATATATATGTATATATATATATATATATATATATGTATATATATATATAACTTCTAGTCCACACCTCCCGAAAAAAAGAAAAAAGTGATTTTTTTTTGTGTTGCAAATTATTTTTTGAAAATCCGAGCCGTCCAATGTGTTCAGAAGGTGTTTTCAAGAGTTGAAGCGGGAAATCTTCAAAAAAAAATACCGGGAAGGGCTTGATCCAAGCAGTTTTCGCAAAAACTGTAAATATAAAGTTTTTGCGAAAACTGCTTGGATCAAGCCCTTCCCGGTATTTTTTTTGAAGATTTCCTGCGTGGACCCTTGAAAACACCTTCTGAACACATTGGACATATCGGATCATCAAAAAAATGTTTGGATCATAGAGGTCCGGAAACGGGAATCCCGTTTTAAAAGATGTTTTTGCATGATCCGAGCCGTCCAATGTGTTCAAAAGGTGTTTTCCAAGGTCCACGCGGGAAATCTGCAAAAAAAAATACCGGGAAGGGCTTGATCCAAACATTTTTTCGCAAAAATTGTATATTTACAGTTTTGCGAAAAACTGTTTGGATCAAGCCCTTCCCGGTATTTTTTTTTTTGATGATTTCCCGCGTGGACCCTTGAAAACACCTTTTGAACACATTGGACGGTTCGGATCATGAAAATTTGATCCGGAACTATGAGTTCCGAACTTAAGGATCCCGGACTAGATCGGGACTCTATATATATATAGGGCCGGTTCCCCTCACACTTAAAAAAACACATTAAAAAATACTCGATTTTGTTCTGGGCCCCACTGTGAGGTTCCGAACCGTTGATCTCGTTTAGATAAATAAAATAGGAGGTCCTGTAAAAATTTAGCTCTATCAGATATTAGTAAGTACTTGATCCAAACAATTTTGCAAAAACTATGACAGGAACTAATGTTTTTAAAACTATTTGAATCAAGCACTTACCAATATCCGATTGAACTCCCTATATATATCTATTCGGAAGTCGAGTCCAAAGTTCAGGGTACTTCTCAAAAATTGCCTCGCTCTGAGAGGTGGTGTCCTCCCTCCAGTTCTGTTTACAAAGTTAATAGTGATGGAGTTTACTCTTCCTCCCGCAGCGTAGCTGCCTTTGGCGTTGTTGTCAGAGATTGTGGTGGAATTGCTCAGTTTTGGAGAGGTGGGAAATCTAAGATGTCCTCTGCATTAGCTATAGAGGCTTGGGCGTTAAGAATTGCATGCGGCATGCCGTTGGATTTACAGCTCCAATCTGTTATCTTTGAATCTGATTGCAAAATTCTTTTTGACTGCCTTACTAAGCCTTATCCCTCTTGCCCTTGGGAAATTAGGGCTATCCTGGACGATATCAAGAGTTGGGCTTCTTCTCAACAATGGTCCTTCTCCTGGTGTTGCCGTGAACAGAACAAAGTCATGCATTGGTTGGCATACAACAGTTTGCATAGGAGTTTTTACTTCGATTCTAGTTGTGTTCCGTACGACTTAGATTCCCTTATTGCTTCGGACATCCGTGTTTAATTCTCTTTTATTCTCTTTGTAAGTGCCGTTGGGTTTTTTTTTTTTAATCTAATTGACGTTCTTCACAAAAAAAAAAAAAAACACTTAAAACAACAAAATTTCACCTCAAACAAACGTAATCATGCTGACATTAAAAATAAATGCAGAAATGAATAGGTAGAAGGCCCATCTGCTTAGAGCCTTAGACCACCTGTCAAGTAAACAAAAGAAATCCCAACACATGAAATGAATAGCTTTTGGGAAAACTGAAGACTGTAATACTTAGTTCCTACCACTTCCCAACGCACCAAATCTAGTGCAACAACTACTTCAACTTGTACCCACAAACTTCCTTGAGATCAGCTGTGAAAGCCAAGTACATATTCACTGGTAGAAAACTTGCACTCCTTAACGGAACACACACTAACACCATAATCAAGACAATTTCATAACTCAACCGCAATACTGTTGGAGAAAAATAAGCCAGCCAACGGATGAGGACTTTGACATCTACACCAGCAATTTTGGCTCATATTCTGCATTTGACTAAACCAACTTTTCATTCATAAAATTATTACTACAAAAATATTTCTCAAGGTTTGCCAGTCCAACACAATCAGCACACTCCTGTAATTTCCTTTTGCGGTAAGTTCAATTTTACTGAACCAAAAACACAGAAACAAGAACACCAAGTCAACTAGGAGCAGCCACCCCTAGCCAACAGGGGAAACAAAACCAAGTCCCACTCAGCCCCTAACGACTGAAAGAAACAACAAAAAAAGATCCCCCTCACCCGTCTAAGTAACAAGGCAGGAAACAAGAAACAGAAAACAGAAAACCAAGCTGCAACTAGAACATCTGCAGACCTACGTACACCATTACAACACAAAACCAGATAAAGCAGAACAACCAGTGGCGGACCCAGAAATTTAGCATAGTGGGAGCACATTTTGACAAAATAGTTAAAAAGTCTCAATTAATAATCAAGATGCACCACCTATTAGTACTATATATTATATATAGTTCTTATAATATGAAGTTAATGGTCAATTTAAATCTAGTCAAAAGCCATATACACATGTTTAACGCAAGATAGAACAAGGGAGGGACAGCTATGTGACTAGTGAAGGTCCTCATTTAAGCTCATTACGAAGAGAGAAAACCAAAAAAAAAAGAAAGGAATTGAGCGGGGGCATGTGACCCCACGTACCCCATGTTGGGTCCGCCTCTGAGCACAACAGTTATGAAAGGAAAAATTCTAGGAAACAGGTTCCACTGAGTACACAACAACTGATTCTTAGCACTGCTCTTGACCCTCTTCCATGAGCTCAAACAAGCTCTGAACAAGCTCTCAAATCAGAAGTCCAACACATTAAGGACAGTGCATTCAATATTCTGAAACATTCTGGCATTTCTCTCAAGCCATACATGGTACAAAGTGGGAGCTAGAGCAAGATTATACAGTGAGTCCTGGAAACCATGCCCATTCATATATTGGCTAGCTCAGATGACCTCTTGATCCAAACCTGCTCGACTTCTAGGGACACCACACATTCTCATCAGGTCTCCCAAAATGTGAGAAGAGGACACACAGAAAAAACAAATGACTATGGTTTTCTGTACCGGATCCACATAGAACACAAATACCCTCAGTGACCAAGCCCCAACTCTGCAATCTGTCCTTAGTTGAAAGCCTTCCCCAAATAGCTAACCATGAACAACAGCCAGGTAGGAACATGAAACTTAACCCAAAAGACTATCTACCAAGTCGACACAGGTCTGACTGCCCTCACAGCCTCCTAAGTAAATTTGATAGTAAAAAGTTGAGCATGCAACCAAACCACAGAATCCTCTTGAGCAGAATTGGGAATTAGAGTATAGGGGTGTTGTCCATGATTACTTTAGTGTTAGCATTCCTTCTCGTGGGCCAACACCAAGCATTATCTCTAATCATAGTTTTAACATTAGCATGGAGGGACCTCCACAATTAAACACAAGTCCATCACCAAATCTGGTAAAAAGGGGTACTAAGGGATGCTAATTGTCAAGCCAAAGAATAGTCCCAGCATCATTGCCTGGAATGTGCTTGATCCAAGGTTGAACCATACCTCCCACTCCCAGCTTGATTATTTTCCTAATAGTCCAAGAAGCTATAGGAGGAACAATGTTCTAAAGTTGCTAGGCGCTAGTCGGGTGGCCGGGCACCGCCTAGCTCCTGGACATTAGGCGGACTTTCCATTTTTTATGTTGTTTTTAAAAATATTCTCCAACCCCCTCCCCAAGTTTTTAGAGCAAGTACAACAGCATAAGTAGAACAAAACATTAAATAATATGGAACGATTATATAGCATTGGGTATTGAATTTTCCATCTTGAAATGGGTACTGGGTTTACTTGGAAATCAGTTTATCTAATAGAAAAATCACACCAAAGCCCCTTATACTCTATTACCATGACAGTAAAGCCCTTAAAATTTTAAAATCACATTGCCTAGCCGATTAATCGTCCGCCTAATCCCGCCTAGACGCTTATCCGCTTAGATGCCTTATCCTGCCTAATCCGCCTAGCCGACTGTGTCACACAAACTACAAGTCACATACCTACACCGACTAATCGCCAATTAATCCCACCTAGCTGCCGATTAGCCTAGACCCCTAGGGAAAGCGACAGGGTACCGCCTAGCGCCTAGCCGCCGATTAGTCAGCAACCTTTTAGAACACTGCATAAGAATGGATCCATTTAACCCATAAAGTGTCAGCTTTCTTGGCAATAGCCCAAAGATGCCTAGACTCTAAGAACCCTTGTAAGGACCCATCTTTTTACATAATTTTTCCGGAATAATGGTGGGTAAATGTGAGGAAATGAAAACTTAGTTAAATGGGTCAATGTGGGAGCATTAGATTGCATTTGGGTCTTTTCAAAACATATTTGAAGCATGAGGGGTGTAAGTGTTAAGTGGGAGGTGTATATACACATGTGTGTATACAAAATATGAAGAAAATCACCCATTTTACCCATCTTCCACAGCTGCCCCTCTTTCTCTCTCTCCCTCTCTCAACTTTCCTCCATTGTTACACCTCAAAGCTCCACCAAAACTAAATTCCTTCAAGGTTCCACCATAAAACCTTCTCCTCTACGTGATTTCAAGCTTGTATTGCGTTCGTTTTGCACCAAAAGCTCATATTTCGGGTTGGAGCTCATTGGAGGCTAGGGCTTTCATTTTCTCACTCATTTCAAGCTCAAATCTTGAGGTAGGAAGACAAATTATACTCCCTCTAGTTGTATCTATGTGATGTATAGCATATATCTTGTTCTTGTTGCTCAAATCCATTTAATTCATCATTTGCTCTCATATATGGGTTTGTTTGAGCTTGATTTTGTGATCTATGATTTGAGTACTTGTTTGATGCAATTGATGGTTGATTTGCACTCCTTTGATGTCCATTTATTGCTCTACATATCCAATTTTTGGCCTATAACATCATATATGCACTTGGGGTCAATTTTCACCCCAAAGGGGTGAAAATTTTGCTTGTCTGTGATACTTAGCTGCTGCCCGAGCCACCCGGGCGGGATTGGGGGCCGCCTGGGCGGAAAATCCAGCAACCACCCCAAAATTTGTTTTGTTCCGGTTTGTTTCCCGATGCCCGTTTGGCCTCCGATTGTTCGTTTCTTCGTGTTTTTGACCCGTATAACCATTTCGAACACCGAATTCACCTTGATATCACAAATTTGATCCTTGGACACGTGATTTAACAAATTTATTAGTTTTATGGATTAAACACGCGTCGGTTGACGTTTTCTGGCGAAAACGGTGAACTTTTGGAATAAATGGGACATTTGGGAACTTTTGAAAGACAAATTGTTTTGAGATGATATTATTGGATAAAATGAACTCTAGGGATCACCCGTTTCGTGTCCCTATCCATGGGTGCACGGAGCCCACAAAATCCGGCAGGGGTGCACGGAGCCCACGAAATCCGGCAGAGGGATAGTTCCCTATTAAAATTGATGAATGTTTTCTTATGAAATGTCGGTTATGATGTATTTGGATTAATTTGACGTATTTGGCGAAAATTTGACTTTTGATATGCGAAAATGAAGATTTTGGTAACTACTTGAACTTTGGTTGGATACTTAAAATTGTTTTGGAACACTTGGACACATTTTGGGCACTTGGATACATTTTGGTTACTTCGTGGTCGAATTATAGCCTTCCGTTCATTTTAACCTTGTACATTGGTCGTGTCCATCCCCATACTCATTCATTATGCATGTATCATGTTTATACACCTAGCGTTAGTAGAATAATTTTTCTACTGGGCTAGTGAGCTCAACCTATCAATTGTCAAGTACTCAGCATGGATCATGAGATGGGTTGCTTGTGAAGTGATGCATACATTACATGGAGCTTGTACATGCACGAAGTTATTTTCCCATCTTTGTCTAATATTTTTGAAAGATGGTTTTGTAACTTCCATATGTTAATTCTTTTGACTATTTGGGCCAATGTTATAACTTTTAAACTTGGTATTTATGCATTCGGGCTATGGTCGCTAGTAGATAGAACCCGTTTAGTCGTATTGGTGAGAATGTATTTGTTGACTTTGACTATTCAAAGAGAAATTGTAAGACTTTTGACTTGTTCCACGTGGATATTTTGTATATTTGGTTTATTAAATTTGAGGACGTGACAACCCTGAGTCATGATCCAACAAAAAAAAACTAGATACTTTGGATAACTAACTAGGAACACTAAAAGACACATGGAGTCCACCCAAAGAAACTTACACAAGACCACTACAATCTCGTAAACATAGGTAAAAGATTTTGCAAAGTTTCTGATTGTCTGAAACAATCTTGGGGTGTAATCACTCAATCAGCCTATCAAATTCTCCACTTTATTAAATGTCACACATTGGCCCTCTAGTGGTCCTAAGGTTCTCATCACAACAACAATCTTATGTTATTTGACAACAATCAAACAACTATTTAAACAAAAGGTTTTTATCTCATTCATGCTGTGACAATTGGTTGATATTAGAATATTTTCATGGTTGACGTGAACTTGAAAATTTGCAAGCTACTTTTGTATTCTTCTTTCTTGCCAGCAGTATTCTTCTTTTTTGCCAGCAGTGATATATTCAATTTGCCTGTGTTTTCTCATCAAAATTGTCACCCTCTTGCCTCTTAAAGAAGCCAGGAGTTGATGGATGTTTTTTAGCATTCCCCCTATTGATTGGTTTTGATCACTTATGCAATGTTTTACTGCCTGAGCAGCAGAAACATAAGAAAATCCATACCATTCCAACCTTGCCCTTCATATATGTAATTAAATCTACAGGGACTAAAAAATTATTGGACTTCTCCACAGTCCTATAATAATAAGATTTCTTGGTTTCGCTTTTTATTTCTTCTTCAAAAACTAGCAATCAAAGCATTACCAAAGATTGAGAATGATAAAATTAATCCTCTTAACAAAAGAAAAGGAGAAAATAAAACAAAAGAAGATCAGTAAATAACAACTAAGTAACACCTACAAGATGACAGTGTAAAGAGATACCTCATAAAAATTGCAAGTAAGTTCGGACAACCAAACTAAATCTAAGAACTAAGAATTAAAACAGCAGGAACCAAGTTAACCCCCAAACATTTGGAACAGGGAGAGGAAGTGGGCACGGACGAGCCGGAGGAGCTGGGGATGGACGAGGCGCGGAAGACCCACCTCCAAATACTGTTGGACTCAACACTTTGATTAGGGGCCTTGCCGCCAGGGCAACGACAAGGACAACTACAGCAATGTTTTGGACCTGTTGAGCAGAAATAGTCAAATGCCAGCGACGAGCACGTGGTGCAGGGATAGGAGCTCTCTCACCAGAGAGAACGCTCCCATAACCATCGACCACGACAAATCCTCGTTGAAAGGATGCAGCTGCGATCTCACTCGCCATCTCGACTTCAACCTCTGAGTCAATCTTGACCAAGACAATCGAACTTCCGTTTTTCTCGTAATGATTCACTTGCGTCACGTGAGTAGCATGTATAATGTCTAC